>ML783306.1:232557-279219 GCA_009831015.1 Picea engelmannii | reverse complement strand
TGTGTTGAAGTCGCGACGGGCGAAACACCAAGATGGCCATCTCTTGCGACACGCGCCCCTGGATCGAACGACTCATAATTAGGCTCCCAATAGAAAGGACCCCTTTACTGCTAAACGTCCGGTGAATTTACAACTCCGAGATCCCGATGACCATTGATCTGCTTCGTGGACGGGTCTCGGCTGCCAATATCAAAACTTTGCCCGTTCGCTTGATCTGCTACTTGGAAAAACAAAAATTCTCTGAGCTGCGCTTGAGCACTTTGTGCGACTAGCGGGGCTGAATGCTTCTCGAACCCATGACTAGAATTATTGCTAACAGATGGGAGGTCTCATCATGAGCTGACCTATTATGACCATGGGCATGTAGCGGTATGACACTACCATCTATCTAGTCACCAAACCAAGGTAGTGGCTCTTGGTGGCATAGCCAAAACAAAGGGGGACTCATCATGACCTAGCCTTCTCATCTCCGTGAAATGCTTGTGGATAACATTGTCACCTCTAGTCACCAAGCCAGGACAATTTCCCTCAACTCTTCCCTTGAAGCATAAAAGAAAAATATCAAAATCAATGAAGCTAAGAATAAAAGGCAATGAATGGGCTAGGAAATGGTGGCATATATGACAAGGTGCAACTCGCCTTGTACAAATACACCCACGGGTAAGATTTACATTTCCTTGTTATCACTGCACCCCATGCCCAAACACTTACCCACACCACCTCATACACTTACATGACCTTGATTGGTTCTCACCTCGAAAAAACTCCAAACTTAAGGAATATTAACCCAATTGGACACCCTGAGACCCTCTCCAAACCTGACTTGTTAAATTGCATAACGTATTTGAGAATTTGTTTGGCTAAAGATGGGTTTGATGCACATGTTTGGGTAATTTAATTATTGGATGTGATTTACATGTTATGATCCCTGTGAATTATGAACCCCTAAAGGGCGTACTTGTTGTTGTTGCAGGACTTTTCCTGATGAACAAGTACACATGGGGGAATTATTAGCTTGGACCTTCATGGGGTTGAAAGCCCACAGACTGATGTTGTAACCCTAGCCAGGGGAAAGAAGACATTAGATAATTTCACCATGAATAAATAAGGACGTTCCCCTTGGAGACACCATGGCAGTCCTAGACCCAGGGGGATCTTTCTCTTCCACCTGGACATTGACCTTTGGGATCCCATGATGTCACCTTTATGACCCTAGACGTCATCCAAAGCTAGGGTTTTCACTTTGAGGGCAGTTGTGAGATGATTGGCACATGTGATCATCATCCAGGGCCTTTAGAGGCCAAACATTCTGCATCTGGAGCCCAATGTTTCACCTTAGGGGCTCAACGTCACCCTAGAAGGGCATGGCATCACCCTTGGAGATGATTTTAGGGGTTATTTAATTTTATTTATGTTAAAAACTGGATTTTGATGTAATTTGGCCAGGTCAGCCTTTATATGACCTAAAATTGATTAAAGGTCATTAGTTTTGTATAAATAGAGAGAAAGTACTCTCATTTTTTCATCATCACTCATCACAAACTAAGTGTGGTCTGAAATTTGTGCCCTATTGGGGAGTTATTGGCTGAAATAGGCAGGCACACTTGTCTTGGAGGCTAAAATTTGCAACTTGGATCATTTCTTGGTGAAGTTACTTGGCAATCTAGGGTTTTATTGCTTGATTATTCTTGGTGAAGTAAGTAAATATGCAATTTTTCATTTCATTTTGAATGGTTATTGCATATTTGTGTATTCATGTTAAAGATTATGAAATTGCTTGCTTGACAAACCCTAGGAGTAAAGGACTTAAGTTACTACTTCTTTCTCTTCATTTGCTAGACTTTACTAAGGTGATTTAACTTAGATAAACTTCTAAAGCCCTAAATTCTAGCACTTTAGAAGCAATTGTCTAGTTATTGTTTCTGTTGATACCTTTCAATAGTCTAGGGAAGGAAGATTCGCTAGGGCCTCAAAATTGCTTACTCTCTAGTAAATTTGTCTATAGGGTTTGGATGTTTGAGGCCTTGAAGTGCCAATGCCTCCTCCATCCACCTCTTCTCCTTAGAAAAGTATAATCATTTTTGTTGCTACCTCCAAGTAATAAAATTGTCACCTATTTACTCCATTGCCTCATAAATGCACTATTCTATTCACTATAGTGAATGATTGATCAAACAAACACTCAAACCTTCTTCCTTGAATCTTTTGTTAACTTCTACTAACCCTAAACTAGACTAATTCGTTAGTTAACTTTATACTATTGAAAATCACTGCTACAACCATACTAATTCTATTTTATTGCATACACCTACATAACTTGCACCTAACTCGCTAAAAAATTACTTGTGACAATTGCCAAACAATCTACTAGATTAATGCTAAGTTTATATGATGGTTCCTTGCAATTTTGAGCACTAGAACTTGTTGTTGTTACAAAACATTGCTACAGCCATCTAACTGAAGCAAATTCTCTACAAAATTTAAATTTAAGGCTAGCCCAACATTGCCAAAATTTCTTGTGACAATTGATTATTATTCTACCTAGTTAAAGCTACATTTTCTTGTCTTTTTCAAGTAATTCCATAGCATATTTTTTGCAGTTGTTACAAAATATTTATTGTTGTTGTAAGCTATTATATTGCTTCATTTTTATATCAGCTAGCTTATTTTTCGAAGGTTCATGGTCTTATGAAGCACTAACATCGTTTGTGTACTTGAAATCTGCCATATTTTCTTTGTTGTCTTGTTCTGGGCAGGTACACTACATTTTTCACTATTGCTTCATCCCTTAAAGACCTTAAGAACCTTTTGAATTGAGTGACCAATGAGAGGGGGATTTTCTTGCATCCTTGCCTTAGTTTTATCAGCCCTTTAGGTCATTGGGGACGTCTCCCTTGGGGTAACTTTGATATACTCCTAAATAGGAAAGGGTTTCGTATTAAGGTGACAGTGATAGGTCACCCCCTTGTTATGCCAATATTGCCTTGGGCTTTGGGAAAGTACAGATTGTGCGATAATAGTCTACCATGGTGACCATCCATGAAGAGATGCATCCCTTGGGTAATAAATATATTTATACTTTATATTATATTATTAATATAAATATACTTTATATTTATACTTTATACTTTATTATATATATTTATACTTTATATTATAAATATATTATTACATTAATAATATTGATTAACAATTATTAATCATATTATTAATTATCAATCTAGTAGAATGTCTTTCTGATGCTTCCCAAACATCAACACTTCTTGTCGCCACCCTATCTCTCCTCTCTGGTCCCATCCTTTCACACGTCCTGGACGTCTGGTACTCCATACCCTCTACCCGCAAATCTTACTCCGGCTTCATGGCACCTTGTTCGTACCTTCCCTTATCTCCCACGCACCTCGCCATTTCATTTCTTCTCTTCTGCGCGTATGCTATGCAGTCCTCCAGTACTCCCTGATGTTTATTTCGCTTCCATGGTGTCACTGTTTGATCTATCCTCTACGGGTGAGCACTCTGGTCCATGGGAAATTCATATCACACGTCTTATCACGTGTTCAAATGGTAACTTCTCAGCTTATTTTTTTATTTGGCATTGTCTGCGTCCTCCAGAGATACATTTGCACTTCAACAAATATTTCCAGGGCCTTGTGCACCTCTGTACCCTTTTCATCATGTGGAGGAGATCCAGAGCTCCTTGTTCATGTCCCTCCTGCGCTATTGAAGAGCTTCGAGACTAAAATCAAGATTTGAGAGCTGCAGTGAGAACCTCAGGGGAAAGAACGGGATCACAACTCCAAGAAATTCAGGTAAAAAATCAGGAGTTTCGACGTCACATTGTAAATCTCCAGAACCAATTGCAGACACGGGAACGTAGGCATAATCAAGAGCTTGTGATCATTCTTCATGGGGTTAATAGAAACACCAAGAACATCAGTCTTCTTAGTCAACAATTGGGAAATCCCCTCGACCGTCCTCGGCACCCTGCAAACTCAATCGAATTGGTTGATTCAAGGCTTCCTTCAACCTTCCATTCAGAAGCAACCAATGAACAAAATCAGGCTCCTCCAGACCCAGCGTCATCTCTAGCAATGCACAATCTAGAAGACGGAATTCCACCTCCAACAGCAATTCAAACAACTCTTCAGAAAGATGCAGAAGCACCCCTCAATTTTTAATCAGGTTTCAATCAATGATTAGTAAATTTCTATTCATTTTGTCTTCATATGTAGCCATTTTTACATGGCATCCTAGTAGTTCTTTTTGGAGTATTTTTAAGCTCAACAACAGAATGCAATAGACTTCTCAGAGAGATCTCTGATCATAGTTCAACGAACTGCCATACCTTTGCCTCTATGTAATTTTCTTTAGCACAAACCTTTTTTAATATAAATCTCCAACCGTTCTTGTTAAAAAAAAACAATATTGTGAAAGGGCATGACTAGATCTATAGAGAAGAAAAAAAAATTATATGAAACATTTTTTAAATCTAGGATAAAATCCTTGACTAGCTCCACATAAATCTTGAATAACATCCTAAAAAATGTTACAAAGCGGATGAATGCCAAATTGATGGCCTCAATCTCAAAATAAGAATTACAAAAAGTGGCATTTTACCATAAAAAGAATAAATCCCCTAGCCCAATCCTTGCCAACTTCTATCAAAGAATGTTGCATATTATCAAATAAGACTTACATAAGCTTCTATAAGAATCAAGGAAATAGGAAGAATATGAAAGGGTTTTCTCCATTCATTACCTTGACCCCAAGAAGGAAACCTGAATTTTTCATGTTTTTGGGACTCTCTCTCTAAGTAATACATCTTATAAAACCATATCCCCAAAAAAATAGCATCAATATTCTACCCAAATTAAATTCATAGGATCATGGGGGTTCTTTAATAGGAAGACAAATTATAGGGGATCTTGGAACATGGGGTTTATTTCATAGGAAGACAAATTATAGGGGATATTGTGTTGGCCTAATTGACAATCCATTGAATTAAACACAAAAATGTTTAGACATGTTCCTTAAATTGCACCTTGCTAAGGCTTATGATAAAGTTGAATGGGATTTTCTCAAAGAAACATTGAAATTTTGGTTTTGGTATGAATGAGTAAAATTAGTAAATGTTTTTCAACTAGTTCCTTATTGGTCCTCATAAATGGAGGCCCTTGTGATTTTTTAAACCCTCGAGAGGGTTGATACATGGTTGACCCTTGTATCCCTTCATTTTCATCATTATGGATGAGGCCATAGGGAGATATTTGGAGAATGCAAACTCTAATCGTAAAATCATAGGTCTTCAAATATATTCAATCCCACATCCCATATCTCATGTCCAATTTGTTGATGATACTCTCTTGGTAGGGAAAGCATGTATCAAGGAAGCCACACATATTCCAATCACACTTAATATCTTTGAGGAAGTATCATTTCAAGAAACTAAGAAGGTTGAGTCTAAAGTTTCCATTATAAGAGCTAGCCACAAACTAACAAGAAGGATCCTAGATATTATGAGATTCCAAATGGTTGAATATGCCTCTCCATACTTGGGATTCCCCATAAAAATTTCAAAACATAAAGCATGTGAATGGGACCCAATTGTTCATGGACTCGAGCACATAAAACCATGGACTAACCAATTCCTCTGATTGGTGAGTAGAGTGGCCCTTATTCAACCAGTGTTGCTTATTATTCATGTATACAATATCTCTATTATAATAGAACCAAATGGTATTATGCATGAGATTCAAAATAGATTAAGGAACTTCTTGTGAAGGAGGGATAGGAAAGACAAAAAATGGATTTCAATTTCCTTCTACAAAGTTACACTAGCCAAATGGGCAAGGGACGTTGTGATTAGGAAATTGGAATTAGTGAACAATGCATTAATTGCTAAGTCATTTGGAAGAGATTTGAAAGAACCAAAGGAATTTTGGTGTAATATTTCAAGAACAACGTATCTCACGTGGGAATCAACAAAAGGAACCATAAGAGCCACATACTCTCCCAATGCATCAAGTATCCAGAACATTCTTTAAAGTAGATCAATGATAAATGATCACATCTTATGGGATATTCATGGTCATTACGCCAATATTGCATCACTTTCCTTGGTCTTTAGGCAAGTATAGATTGTGTGATAACATTTTGGTGTCATTGTCGGGGAACATCAAGTCAATTTTCTTCGAATGACACTTTTTGGTAATCCTTTATCCAAAGCCTTCATTTCACAAAGCTTACCTGGAAACTCCATTGAGGGTGATCCCCTCATCACTTTGATAATATCAAGAAGATTGTTTAGTGAATCCACTAATGAAGACCCATAGCAGACGTCAGTACACACTTTCTTTTCCTGTAGTTCCTATTGTCCCCATGGCCCCTCCTAAATGGGCTCCCGAATAACTCTTCGACCCTTTAGACTTGGCCAATATCTAAGGAGTATTACATGATCTCCCTAAAGATGTTGATTCATGGATACCCAAGATTTCCAGAGAGGTTGGGGCTTCTGGTAACACACATTGGACCAAATTTTGTGAGATTTATGACTTCCATCAGTCTGGGAAATACATCCTGACACATTCATGAGAATTTTCTTTGCCTCACTTATTGGAGATGCTAGAAAATGGAGCACTAACCTCCCAAGAAAAAGCCTCACAACCTATGAAGATTTAGAACAAGTTTCACTGCAAAGATGGGGTATGATGGAAGATACGACATCCCTTTATTCCCAATATTTCAACATTTTCAAACAAGACGACGAAGTTGTTAGGGAATTTAATGACAGGTTTAATACCTTACTTGGTCGAATTGATTTTGAATTTCTACCAGAGAGCATTATTCCCGGACAATACTTAAATTCTTTCGAAGGAAACCTCCAATCCATCCTCAGGAATTGATTCCCTACAAACCTCAAGGAAGCACAAGATGGTGCTTGCCGGATTAAAGAAAATATCAAATGGTGTGATCCCATTCCCCAGGTCAATCCTCTTCAGAACCAAAATGATGTCCTATGTTCAATGAGGAATATTTTGAGGAAGAATAGCATCATTTCCCAGAGATACTAGAGGTAAACAATGATATTAAGTTGGTCATTCCCCCTAAAAGGGACTGGTACTTGGAAGAATGGGCTCTCAACTATGAAATATGCCTTAATTTTTTCGAAATGACATGAACCCTCTAAGGATCTAGGTACCTTTGAAAAAAAATTGTGTTGGAAAGGGAATTATCACAAACCCAAAGGCCTCCTTCTATGAGACTTCCTCAAAATACTAGTCAGACAATAAAACCTTGTGCTCCAAAAGAACATTTTTTTCTGAACACTTTGAAGCTACAAAATGTTGTGAGGAAAGAAGATGATCCTAATTCCTTATCGTGAAAAGACTCCCATTTTGAACGTGATCACCCAAGGGATACTCATGAGAAATATAATTATGTAGATTCCATATTTACCGTGTTCACGCCAAATCAAATCCAAGAAAATAAAGACATGAGAAAGCCTAGGATTGAGTGATTGAGTCAAACAAGTGAGGATTAAAGGGTGATTCTTGGAGAGCCGCATGTGTATGCTAGGGATCTACCCCAACCTTTCCCAAAACCTAGCAATGATAGGACCAACCTAAGAAATAGTATGCCCTATATCTTACAAAAGGTTAAAAGGATTCATGGAATGTTGGAAATCCCTTCTTTGACAAAATGGACCCAAATGACCAGAAATTGTTCAAAGAAACTTCCACACTATTACAAACTAGTCATTTTGAGAAAAATGAACAAACACCCTTTCTCACTTCCTTGCTAATAGATGACCTATGTCTTCACAACTGCATGCTTGAATCCAATTCATCTGTCAATATGATGAGTTTGAAAGTTATGAACCAATTAGGGTTGGAAGTTACAAGTCCTTATGCCAACGTTTAAGATTTGATTCAAAGGGCATCAAGGTCTGCGAATTGATGGAGGGTCTTGAAGTCCACCTTGATGACTACCCTAATTTCCCCATCATAATGGATGTCATTCTTGTTGATATACCTGACACTTGGGGAATTATATTATCTAGGGAATGGGTTTCTACTTTAGGTAGAAGTATGCAGATGGACTTGTCCTACGCAACTATCCCCGTCAGGGAACAAGATTGTATCACTTTGCATAACAAGCCAAAGAGTATGGAACACATTGAAAAGAATAATCATGGACATAGTAACTACGACTTTGTAGATCCCTACTTATTTCAAGACTGGACCGCTCTTCCCTTGGTAGAAGAAGACAATATTAATGAGATAACATGGACCAAGGGAAACGGTGACCAGAATCTTCCTAGAAATCACAAGGTAATGACGAGACCTTATTTTTGCACGAAACATACATAAGGGATAGTGCTTTGGTAGAATGTCACCCCGTCGTTATGGAGTAGGAGAGAAATACAAGTTGGAGTGATTATCCTGACAATGCCTCTAACCTCTCTGAAGACTGGGATGACTATTCTTCTATGCAAGAGAATGAAATTGATGATTTGATAAGGTTTAGATGGAAAGGATTTGGATTTTTCAAATGGAAGGGGGGTGATGAACATTTGTTGATTTATCCAAACCAAGAAGATGTACTTACTACAAAACCCCACCTGCCTCCCTCAACACAATACACTGGAATACAAGAAGCAGTTTGTTGGCATTGGAAGTCACTCCTGGATTGCAACAGGAGCAGAGCCTGACGCCCATCAGTTTATGTCACGAATAATTTAATGGGGTGATCAAATGGATAGAGACTCAAGAATATATCGCTCTAACTCAGAAAACCAGGCTTGGTATGTAGAAAAACAAAGGAGGTCTTGATCTAACTTCAGTCAATGAGTTGATAATAAAATGAGCAGATGGAAGACTTAGTGAGATGAGTGAGAAACACTGCTTTGGGCATCAGGCCTTTCAGCAGCTTGAGGAGAAAAAACTCAGAATACAAGATCCTCTTGGTTAGAAGTTTCGGGGAACTAAAAGGTGACTTGACTGGATCTTCCAATTCCAAATCATTCATCGTTGAGAAAATACAAGAACTGATTAGAAATGATACAACTATTACAGTGATCCAACATACATCATCCTATAACAGTCGCAACTCGATTGGATCCTCCAATTCCGAGTTGTTCTAACATAGTGTACACAGAGAGACAAAAAGAGGCTGACATTCATAAGGCAAGAATTCTCGAGTGTCAATACATAACCAGAGCAACCGGTGCTTCATCAAAACTTTACAATCGGGAGCCTAGCTCAACCATCGATGCTTACAAAAATGGAAAAAATGCCTACATATACTCCTCCAAATTCGCCCAACATAGGCGTGCTCAGACCTCTAAGGCGTGGCGTCCCTTTAGTCAAAATCGAATGGAAATACTTTGTCAGACGCCACCTTAACTCAGCATGGCTCTTGCAGGGGGGACCTGCGCACAAGGGTACCATGGGTTGATTGCTCCAGGCCTCCCATACCTTCCATTTATGGCTTGAGCTGAGGTTTCATCTACCTGCTTGATTTTCATTAACTGCTTCCTCAGGGAGTGGCCGAGACGATATGCTCAGGAGATTCGGCACTTCGCGTCTCGTGGATGGGAAGGAGCTAGTCCTTACTCTTCAAAGTCGCGATGTGCGAAGAGGCGATAGGGCCTAATCGCACACCACGTGTCCCTCTCTGATGGACGGTCCTGATCATCTCGGCAAGACTGTGGGCCTAGGTCCTAGATGCCTTCGGCACTTCACGTCTCGCGGCTGGGAGGAGGCTGGTCCTCGTTATTCAAAGTCACGAAGGGCGAAGTGGCGATATAGCTCGATCCTGTGCCACGTACTCCTCCGGGATGGACGGCTGAGATCTTTTTGGTGATATATAAGCGCTATCCATTGCGCTAATCCTGGCGCAACTCTGCTAACCACGATTACCCGCCGATCGTTGATCTGCTAACACTTAAGTCCAAAATGGACTTCTTCTACGTGTTGCGCTTGGCGCTCATGCCTGCAAATGAATAAGATGCATTTGATGGGTTCTTTAAGCCCCATTTCTTCGTGTTTACGCCACAGGATCGAATCTTGGAGAGAAAACGCACCCTTGCAAGAATTTGTGCTAACATTAGGCTCCATGGGGGATAGAGTCGTCCCTGCGATGCTCTAAGAACTCATTTTGCAGCTTCAGTGCCTTGCTATTCGGCTATGGAGTCATTTACTAAGCCGAAAAATAAAAATAAACAAAGAATCAAAAGGACAATATTTACAAACAAAGGGGTCGTCTAAGGCTCAAACAAAACACTTCTTCAGAAAATGCCCATTTACTGGGTTGTTGAAAACCTCTTCACCCTCCAAATCCTGCAACCTGTACGTATTATTTGAGAAAACCTCAGAGATTTTGAAGGGCCCAATCCAGAGGGCTTCAAACTTGTTGTGTTTGCCCTTATCCTGTCTGGGTGCATCCCACTTAAGTACCAAATCCCCGATCTCGAACTCCTTCTTCCTGACCTTCCTGTCAAAATCCTGTTTGACCTTCTGCTGATGACTATGAGTTGTGTCCATCACATGTTCCCTGATCTGTTGTACTTCCACCATCTAATGAATCCTTCTGACCATATGATTTGTCTCTCCTTCATAATCTTTAAAGAACTTCACTACAGGTAAGGCGAGCTGAGTGGGAAAAACCGCCTATGTTCCATAGACCAGCTGAAAAGGTGAGGTGCCCAGGGATTTCTTTGTTGTCACTCTATCGGCCCATAGAGAAAATTTGAGCTTAGAATCCCAAGCCCTCTTATTGTCTTCCAATAATATTTTAATGAGCTTGATTAGGATTTTATTAGAAGATTCTGCCAATCCATTTCCTTGAGGATAATAGGGGATGGAGTGAATTAGCGAGATCTGGAACTACTCACAGAACTTAATCAGAGGCTCAGATTTGAACGAAGAAGCATTATCAGTGACAATCCTGCTGGGACAGCCAAATATGGCTATGATATCCTCCAGGAAGCTGATAATTACTTTGTGTGATGCACTTTTGGTGGGGATAGCTTCTATCCACTTGGTGAAATAGTCTATTGCGGTCTGGATCCATTTGTGTTGTCCACTTGAGGGAGGATGGATTTCCTCTATGAAGTCCAGCCCCCACTGCTGAAAAGGTGTTGAAGCCACTACAAGCTTCAGTGGAAGTGGTCTAAGTTGTTTCTTTCCTGAGAACTTTTGGCATTTGATACAGGCCCTGATTTCTCTGCAGACATCAGCGAATAAAGTGGGCCAGTAATACCCAGCCCTGAGGATTTTATGAGTTGTGGTTTTCCAGAAATGATGCCCCCCACAAAGGCCATTATGGAAATCAAATATAACCTTCTGGGATTCCTGTGGGTTCAAACACCTCAGCAACACCCCTAGAGGGTCTCTCTAGTACAAAACTTGGTCAATGAGGCAATATTTGACCGCCTTGAGTTTTAAAGATCTTGCCTTACTTTTACCCATTCCATCAGGGGGCCTCAACTCCTGCAGAAAGTACAAGATGTCTCGATACCAGGCAAATTCTGTTAGTGGCAAGTCATCCTGAGAGATTTGTCTAGGCAATTCAGCTTGTTGAGTTCCTGAGCAAGTATTGATTAGACTAACCCCCAAGGCTCTGCAATTGGATTTAGCCAGTAGCTTGGCCAAACCCTGCCCCTTAACCAACTTGGTGGGCTTTATTTCCAGGTCAAACTCAAGAATCCTAGCAATCCATTTACCTCTTCTCCCATCTATGTCGGGCAGTACAAGGATGTCCTTCACAGAGGCCGAAGGAACGTATGCAGTTACTTTTGAGTGCAAGACATAGACTCTGAAATCTTTGAGAGCTTTCACCAAGGCATAGGCCTGCTTCTCCATGATTTTGTACCTGATTTCTGCATCCCTTAATGCTTTACTAAAGAAGGCAATGGGTTGCTCTCACCCTTCCTCATTTTTCTGCAATAAGACCGCCACTACTGTATCAAAAGAAGCGAAAGAAAAGATTGGGAAGTCTTTGGAATAGTCAGGACTGATCAGCACAGGTGCCTTAGTCAATGCCCATTTTATTTGGACAAAATATTCCCTGGGTTCGGCGGTCCATTTCACTTCATTACCCTTTTTTAGCATGGTTGTGATGTGTTTCACCATCTCAGTGAAATTTGAGGTGAACCTTCTCAGAAAGTTAATCTTCCCTAAAAAGGCTTGGACTTCTTTCTTAGACCTGGGAAGTGATAGGGTCTAAATTGCCTCTACTCTATTGGGATCAATTCTCACTCCTTTTGTTGATACTATATGGCCTAACAGCTTTCCCTCCATCATAGCAAACAAAGATTTCTTGGGGTTTAAGGATAGGCCAAACCTTCGACACTTCAAGAACAATTTTCTCAGGTGACAGCAGTGCTCTTTATCAGACTTGGAGAAGACTGTGATGTCGTCCATATAGATCACCACAAACTGGTCTTTCTCCCCAATGAAGGCTATTTCCATGGCTCGTTGCATGTCGCTATTGCATTCATAAGTCCAAACGACACTTTGGCATACATAAATGTGCCCCAAGGAGTGGTGAAGGTCATCTTTTCCCTATCCTCTGGCATGACCGATATCTGATTATAGCCAGAAAATCCATCAATCATGGATATCCTGGATGCACCAGTTACCCTTTGCAATATGTGTTCCATGTTGGGAAAGGGATAGTTGTCCTTTCTTGAGCTTCTGTTCAGATTCCTGAAGTTTTCGCAAAGCCTGATCTTGCCACTTTTCTTCCTTACCGGGACCAAATTGGCCACCCATTCAGAATATCTCAAGGGGAAAATGATTTAGGCATCTAACAATTTCTTCACTTCTTTTTCCATGACAGGCAGCAACATGGGATTTATCTGTCTTAGCTTTTTCCTAAATGGTTTAGCCTCTTCCTTCAGTGGAATCTTGTGTTCATTGACAGATGTGTCATATGTCTTAAGGTCTTCATAGGTCCATGCAAACACATCAGAAAATTCTCTTAATAACTTGGTATATTCGTCCCTTTGTTCTCTGGTTAAACAGCTCGACAACTTGACAAACTTAGGCTCCTCCCATGTGTCGATGTTGCACTCAGTGGTGTCAGCATATTCATATGAAACCCTACCCTTTACTGCCACATCATTCCCATCGAACAACCTTTCTAAAGGGACTAGTCCCCTCGGAATGTGATTGCTAGACAGCTGAATAATCTGGTGATTTGCAATTTCATTTAAAAACACTTCAGGGTAATGGTCACCTTCAAGGTCAGGATCCTGATCAATGTGCAACACAGAAAATTCATCAACAAATTGGAGAAATTTTTCAATTTCAATATCATCATCAAATACCTTCCAATGCTTGACGTTGTCTGGTACAGAGGGCCTATATTTTATCTCAACATCATATTTGACCATAGACAACAGAGGGATCTTGAATCGGCTAGCTGAAATAGCTAAAGAATTGGCCACAGCATTATCCTCCCTTGGGACAAAAGAAATTTTGAAAGCTCAGAAGAAATTATCGATCAGATCCCATACCTCGTTCCTGTAACTTCTGAGCCGAGGATGCTTGGCCTGATAGACATTCCTGACTTGTTGGATTATCAATTCATCATCTCCGAACACTGCCATCTCCTCTATCCCCATCTCCTTTGCGACTCTTAAACCCAGAACCAGAGCTTCATACTCTGCCACATTGTTGGTGGTTTCAAATTCCATCTTGTATGACAGGGATATAGTCTCTTGAGAAGGTGACATGAAAACCTCTCCAGCGCCAGCGCCTTCGCTAGAAGAAGCTTCGTCGAAAAACATTTTCCAAATGGAGGTGTTTGGAGGAGGTGTCCCGTGATCGAATAAGGGTTGTTTTCTGATTTGGAAATGGGCTTCAGGAGCATCAGTGATCTGCAATAAACTAGACCCCAAATTAGTGTCCAGTGCAAAGATGGGATGATTGGTGGGGTTTGCTTCATCACTAACAATGCAGGCCAGTTGGGCTTCTCTGTACAACCTCCTGTGTTCCCCTCCAAAGACTGTAATAGTAGCATATGTGAGATCCATCTGTAATGTTCCTCCAAGCCTTTTAATCCAATATCTTGACAACAGCATTCCAAACTTGGGAGGAACGTCGGCCACTGCAATGTCCATGACCACACTCTTCATTGGCAGCTGAAACAGAGAGACCGCCAAGTCTTTGATGACTCCAAGACATTGCACCCTCCTTGAATCAAAAGAGTACAAATCATGATAAGCTTTTGTCACTTCCAGTCCCAATTCTTCCATGACTATTTTGGGCATAAGGTTATGGGAAGCCCCTAAATCCATGAGGCAGTTATGCAGCACTTTATCATGTATGTTCATGGATGTGTAGAAACGAGGGGATGCATCATCTCTATCTTCTACCATGGGACCTAGGACGACTGCTAGCTTTTCATCTTGGAGGTTTATTGATTCCATGGAAGGCTGGGGGGGTCAGATTGTAGCAGCTTGGAGAGGGACCTTTTGAAATCTTCATTTTTAACTAATTCGGATAGGGGTACAGGAATTCTAATCTTCTGAATCTCATGCTCAAAACTAAAGGAGGAAAGAGACTTATGAGCTTCCATTACCTCGGAGACGGGTTCCTTGGCTGTTGGCAAAGTATTCTGAGTTTTATTTTCTTTAGTAGTGGTTGTTGCAGCTTTAGTAGGCCTTTCCACTATGAGGGGTTGATCCTGGCTATCAAAATTCCCTTCTTTCTTTTTTGACCTGAGATTGTATTTGTTAGGAGTGTTGTTGGCCTTTTCCCCTTTACTCAACTCGTTAATTTGAGTGTTGATAAGGGATTCTTCATATGCATATTGAGTCAAATGAGGATATGGAGAGGTTTCCTCGATGCAGTGGATCTCAGGGTCGAGTTCATCCACCTCCTCACCTTCTTCATGAGCAACTAGGCTATTCTGGAGAGGGGTCTGAATCCTCTGATCATCCATGTCTTTGCTTCTTTGTTCCTTTGGCAAAGTTTGTGGCATATTGTTACCAGGCCTCCTGAAACCTCTGTTATCAGTATTCTGGGGGTTTTTGTACGTGAGCTTCCCCTCTAACTCCCACTTTTCCATCCTAGCCGAGAGAGATTTCAGCAGTTTAGTTACCTCATCCATTTGAGGAGGAAGGGGAGAGGAATAGGATGAGGATGCTTCAGGTCTCCTCCTGGGTATATCTATGTCAGCCTTACTCCTAAGTCATTCAACAGCCAATATATTAGACTCTACTTCTACGGCCGCGTCCTGTATGTGCGTCAGAGTGGTGGCTCTCCTTTCCCTCGGCAGGAGGCAAAAATCAGGATCAAAAAAGATGGCATAAGTGATCTTTGCAGAGGCTTCGGAGGGCTTTATCTCAACGGGGATTTTATTGTACATTTTGTTAAATCTTTTGGAGAAGTCAGAAATAGACTCTCCTTCTTTTGTCTTCAAAGATCCAAACTTTTTCATGTAATACATGAAGTCCTTTTTGTCTCCCCACTGTCTCAAAAAGGCATTATCCAGAGCCTCAATCCCATTAATAGATCCAGGAAGCAAGGCCCTAAACCATTTTCTAGCCTCACCTTCAAGGCTATGGACGAAAATCCTCATCCATACATTTGCATGCATGATAACATGATCATCTATAAAACTGTAGAAAGCTTCAAGGTGTTCTTCTGCAGTTATGTCCCCCTCACCTGTAAACTTGGGCAGCTGCTTGAGGTAACCATCTGCTGGGAGGGCATTGAGAGGCTGAGGTAACACAAGGAGAGCATACCTAGCGGCTATAATAGCCTCTATTCTGGTCATAGGGGGATTTTCTCCTACCATAGGGATATTATGTGGAGGAGAACTCGGAGGGGAAGGGGTTCGAAAAGGCGATACTGGGAATGAGCTTCCAGGAAACAATGGGGGATTTAGGGAGAAGGTTAACGGGCTTGAGTCAGCAGATGCTTCTCTCTGTGCAAAAGTGGCAACAGTAACAAGAGGACGAGTGGTAAAGCTAGGAGTGGGAAAGTATCCTGTGGTCCTAGGTCCACGCCAAGGTACAGCTTCAGGGGGAAGGGGAGTGACAAGGTTTTCTCCCTCCAATCCCAGACCGGGAGGGGAAAACTCAGTAGGAGCACTCCCGAAATTCAGGAAACGGGAAACTTCAGAGAAAGGTCTGCTAGGAAGCTGAGGAGAATAAAATGGAGTTTCTACAGAAGGAGATGGCAGATTACCTGGTTCGGCGGTGGAAGTTTCTCCTTCAAAGGCCTTTCCTTTTCTAAAAATCACCTCCAGATCAGTTACAGGTGTAGCTAGAGGCAGTTGTGGATGGGACTGCGTGTGTCTGCCTCTAGAAGCCACAACTAAAATAGCAGGTTCGTTCCAGTGGAGTTGTCACAATGGAGTCGCCAGGTGCACAGTAGCAATCTTCAAAGGCTCTGATGCCTGATGCACCTTCAGAATCAGAGGCTCAATGTCGTTCAATCTTGGGGAAAATTTTCAACTTCGTCCCCGGCAACGGCGCCAGAAATGTTGGCGTTGGAAGTCGCTCCTGGATTGCAGCAGGAGCAGAGCCCGAATCCCATCAGTTTATGTCATGAATAATTTAATGGGGTGATCGAATGGATAGAGACTCAAGAAGATATCGCTCTAACTCAGAAAACTGGGCTTGGTATGTAGAAAAACAAAGGAGGTTTTGATCTAACTTCAGTCAGTGAGTTGATAATAAAATGAGGAGATGGAATACTTAGTGAGATGAGTGAGCAAGACTACTTTGGGCATCAGGCCTTTCAGCAGCTTGAGGAGGAAAAACTCAGAATACAAGATCCTCTTGGTTCAGATTTTCGGGGAACTGAAAGGTGACTTGACTGGATCTTCCAATTCCAAATCATTCAGCGTTGAGAAAATACAAGAACTGATTAGAAACGATACAACTATTACAGTGATCCAACATGCATCATCCTATAACAGTCGCAACTCGATTGGATCCTCCAATTCTGAGCTGTTCTAACATAGTGTACACAGAGAGATGGAAAGAGGTTGACATTCATAAGGCAAGAAATCACGAGTGTCAATACATAACCAGAGCAACAGGTGCTTCATCAAAACTTTACAATCGGGAGCCTAGCTCAACCATCGATGCTTACAAAAATGGAAAAAATGCCTACATATACTCCTCCAAATTCACCCAACAGAGGCGTGCTCGGACCTCCAAGGCGTGGCGTCCCTTCAATCAAACTCGGACAAAAATCCTTTGTCAGACGCCACCTTAACTCAGCATGCCTCTTGCAGGGGGGACCTGCGCACAAGGGTACCACGGGCTGATTGCTCCAGGCCTCCCATACCCTCCATTTATGGTTTGAGATGAGGTTTCATCTACCTGCTTGATTTTCATTAACTGCTTCCTCAGGGAGTGGCCGAGACGATATGCTTAGGAGCTTCAGCACTTCACGTCTTGTGGATGGGAAGGAGCTAGTCCTTACTCTTCAAAGTCGCGATGCGTGAAGAGGCGATAGGACCTAATCGTGTACCACGTGTCCCTCTCTGATGGACGGTCCTGATCATCTCGGCAAGACTGTGGGCCCAGGTCCTGGACGCCTTCGGCACTTCACGTCTCGCGGATGGGAGGAGGCTGGTCCTCATTCTTCAAAGTCACAAAGGGAGAAGTGGCGATATAGCTCGATCGTGTGCCACGTACTCCTCCAGGATGGATGGCTAAGATCTTTTTGGTGATATATAAGCATTATCCATTGCGCTAATCCTGGCGCAACTCTGTTAACCGCGATTACCCGTCGATCGTCGATCTGCTAACACTTAAGTATGAAATGGACTTCTTCTGCGTGTTGCGCTTGGCGTGCATGCCTACAAATGAATAAGATGCATTTGATGGGTTCTTTAAGCCCCATTTCTTCGTGTTTACGCCACGGGCTCGAATCTTGGAGAGAAAACGCACCCTTGCAAGAATTTGTGCTAACACAGTTGATTATGAAGGAGGGGACTACAAGCAAGGAGATTTGGTTTTAGAGTGGGATACAAATATAGGGGAGCCTAACAACATTAAGGGATGCAAAATGTTTTGGCTTGGACCCTTCAAGATTAGAATGAAGTCATTCGATGATTCCTACTACTTGTCCATGATCGATAGGAGGAAACGTTCATTACCAGTTAGTGGACACCTCCTCAAAGCCCATCATGGGGCAGAGACTTGACTTCACAAGTAAGTACAGGTAAGTTAGATTAGGTAGGCATTTGCATCCATTGTATATACCATCTATATATCATGTTAGCATAATTATAGTTTCATTTTCATATTGTATTCTTCCATTGTGTATATATGCATGCTCATGATCATATGTTAGATTAGAGATGCTCTTTATTTTATTATATCATATATGAAGAAGGGGTGATATCACCACCCTAAGGATTACTAATGCATTTTGTTGAGATTTAGCAAGCACAGGTCATACCAGATATTTTGAGTTTCTCATGCGCTCTACGGTGAGCACATATCCCCGAGTTGGAGCCAGATCTTATCCCATACCCTAGGGATAACTAAGGATATCATGTCTCGAGGGCCATAGGTCCTAGACATGGAGTGATGAGAGTCGGATGACTTATGCATGGCCCTGGAGGGCCCCTCTTTTCTTCAGTGCGGCCTCTTTATCAGCAGCAACAATGTCCATCCCAATAGCTTGGTCCTAAAGTAGCAATAAGTCTTGCTCCATAAGGTAATGAGTCTGGGTATCATGGTATGTGTCACTCTGATTCTTGAAGCACTTGAATATGTTGCATTGAATTCTCCTTCATTTCATAATGTTTGCTTGGAAATTATGCTCTTTTACTTGTTCATACCTAGAAGGGTGACACGATGCCTTAGTAAGTTGATCTCCCTTTAGGATGGTTTTCCATTGGGTGGGTCTGTGAAATATCATCATTTGTTCCTTCCATACTTACCACTTTCCATCTTTATTCCTCTCATTTCCCCCTACCTTTGTTCATTCATTTGGATTTTACACACTAGGAAGTTGTACCTTACCTTGTGGGAAGAAGGGGATAAAGGCCCAGAGGGTAAAATTAGTTGGCAAGAGTTAAAAGCCAAAAATGAACCTTTGAGATACTTCACCCAGGGATTCCTGAGAAAGCAATAAAAATATTCTCAGTAAGAAAAGGGAACCCATAGGATAAATAAACACTCAAGGTATTAGTTGGTGGATGGGAGGTCTCATCATGAGTCGACCTATTATGACCATGGGCATGTAGTGGTATGACACTACCATCTATCTAGTCACCAAACTAGGGTAGTGGCTCTTAGTGGCATAGCCAAGAGAAAGGGGGTCTCATCACAATCCATCCTTCTCATCTCCGTGAAATTCTTGTGGATAAAGTTGTCACCTCTGGTCACCAAGTCAAGACAGTGTCCATCAACTCTTCCATTGAAGCATAAAAGCAAAAGATCAAAAGAAATGAAGCTAAGAATTAAAGGCAGTGAATGGGCTAGGAAACAATGGAATTATGTATCCCCTATCCTAGGGATAACTAAGGAGATTATGTCTCGAGGCCCACAGGTCCTATACATGGAGTACCGAGAGCCATATGATTTGAGGTTGGCCCTGGAGGGCCCATATTTTCTTAAGTGTGTCCTATCTATTAGCAGCTGCAGCATCCATCCCATCATCCTAATTCTGAAGTAGCAGTGGGTCTTTCTCCATGAGGTAATGAGTATGGGTATCATGGTATGTGTCACTCTGTTTTTCAAAGCATTTGAATATGTGCACTGAACTCTCTTTTATTTCATGACGTTTTCTTGGAAATTTTTCTCTTTAACTTGTCCATACCTGGGGGGGGGTGACAGAGTGCCCTAGTAAGTTGGTTCCCTTAGGGATGAGTTTCCACTGGGTGGGTCTATGAAAGGTCATTGTCCATTCCTTCCATACTTACCACTTTTCATCATTGTCCCTCTCATATTCCCCCCTACATTGGTTCGGGAATTAGGTTTTCCAAGTTAGTAAAGGTTGTGCATTGCCTTGTGAGAAGAAGGGGCTAAAGGCCCAGAGGGTAAAAGTAGCTGGAAAAAGTTAAAATCCAAAATGAAACCTTGAGATTCTTCGCCTAGGGATTCCCGAGAAAGAAATAAATGGCTTCTCAGCAAGAAAAGGGGACCCGTAAAATAAAATAAAATAACTCAAGATTTAGTTGGTGGATAGGAGGTCTCTGTTCATATTTATGGTAGTTGCGGGAGGTATTAAACCTCCACGTGTAACCCTGAAAATACTAGAATATTTCGGGAAGAAAGAAGAAACCCTAAAGCATTGAACATAACCCTAGAAGACAAGTCAGCTAAAGAAAATAATTAATATTGAGTTTTTAGCCTCCAGAAAGAGAAGTCGGCCCAAATAGCTAAGAAAGAGCAGTATAAATACAGGATGTCAGAGCTCATTTGGACACACACAGCTCGCAACTACAGAAATCTAGTGTGCACTGTAGAAATTTAGTAAGTGTGCGAGTCTGGGGAGTAGTTGCAGGTGCAGCTACTGCAACTTGTACTTTTGGTTTTAGGCTTGGACTTTATCTTGGTTATGGTTTGGACTTTCTGCCTTTTGCGCTAGCTCTAGAGAGAGGTACGCTACATTGATTGGCTATTAGTCCTAGGGTTTGCTTCCAGAATTATTCTTTGTCAAGGTTAAGGTGCTCGGGGGTGGCTTCGGCATATGGTTAGGTGACAATATTTCTATATTGTCTATGGATAAATGAGAACACCTAATTTCTCTAACATGTTATGGGCCCACACTATCTTTGGACAGTTTAACTGTTGGAATATAGATTGGGAGGATTTGCTCAGTTATTGTTGTAGTTGTAGTCAAAGTCTTTGTTGCAGCAATGAATCCCTAACCCTCTTGTTAAGGCACCTTAAGTGAAGATCTTGACCTAATTCCTGTATAGGCTAGTGCACCCTAACCTAGCGCACCTCCTGGTATTCTCAGCAAGCTAAGACATCAAGTTTGAGTTTTTGGTCAAATTCAAAGGTTGACCAAGTGAAAGAAGTCATGACTTACTCTATGAACTCAGAAAACAAGTTAGAAGGGGCTTCTAACTTCATAGCATGGAATACAAAAATTGACCTCATCCTTTCCAAGAATAAAATGTTGGATATCATGAACGGAAAGATCATGGAACCATTGTTTGAATAAGGAAACGAGAAGGAACCTCAAAATGTTGCAATTATGGAGAATTTCAAGGACAATGACATCAATGCCATGAGTATCATAGTGGACTCTATAAAATACCACTTGATACCCTATATCTCTCATCTAACAAGATGTACGATTCCCTAACTAACCTCTTCTCATTTAGAAACATTGGACAAGTAATGAGTTTGAAGAATGAGCTCTGTGACATGAAAATGAATGATGATGATAGCATAACATCATACCTTGTGAGAATATCTCAGTTAAGATATCAACTACAAGCTATTGAAGAAATCATTTCAGAGAAGGAACTGGTAAATATAGTACTCAATGGCCTTCCCAAGACATGGGATGCATTTACCGCAAGCATGAAAACACGAAAGGAGTATCCCACATTTGAAGAACTTTGGACTTGTTGTGCACAAGAAGAATCAAGGATTAACGCAAAAGAGAAATCCCAAAATAAATACGGAGATCAAGCCTTCACATCAAAGTTCAAGAATTTAAGGAATAAGAAGAAGTTTGGCTTGAGGAAGAAACCAAATCAAGAAAAGGATATGTCAAATATACAATGCTTCAATTGTCGAAAATATGGTCACTACAGGAACCACTTTCCTGACTTAAAGAAAAGGAAGGAAACAGACGAAGCATCAGTTGTTGAAGAAAGGGAACCCTCAAAGAAGGCCAAGCAGGATAAAAAAAAACTTCTTCTTCTAAGTCAAGATAACAATATTATTCAAAGTTCTTGTACATATCATGTTTACATAGTTTTATGTACATATCATGCATATCTATTTCTTAGAAGATAAGATGTTCAAGTGAAAAAATACCTATGGAAGAATAACAAGATAAGGATTACTATTAAGATGATTACTAGTCAAGTAATGTATTTGAAAAGATGAAGTACATTGGCGATCCTTGGTAACAATTCCTATGGAAGCTATTATATAAGTAACAACTTCCAGATAATCCGAAATCAGAATCAAACTTGAAGAGACCCAGAAGAAGTCAAAACAAAAATAAGTCAGCAATCAAGAGGAAATTAGAAAAAGACTTGTGACACTTTGCAGAAGGCAATAAGGATGTAGACAGAAGCATGGACT
The DNA here is from genome assembly GCA_009831015.1 of Picea engelmannii. NCBI lineage: Eukaryota > Viridiplantae > Streptophyta > Pinopsida > Pinales > Pinaceae > Picea > Picea engelmannii. The sequence continues at coordinate 256,964 of ML783306.1, read as the reverse complement.
TTCTTAGATAGAGGAAGTTGATTATAGAATTCCAAAAAGAAGAGAATACATTCATACATGAAACAAGGATTAGGAGGGAGATAATCCTAAATTATATGATCCATTGAGGATTATGAAGTATATGTCCATGTTCCCATTGAAAGTAGCATCCATGATAAGCAGTGCGTGTTCAGAAGAAGTCTTCTTCGAAAAGAAGCCTTAAAGTATCCTTAGTTTTCCATCTACATCCATGATCCTATGATGAAAGGAAGAATTTGTAATCTTCAGAGCATGGAATCTATAGAAGACTCCATGGACCCAAGAGATAAAGAGAAACATGAGGAGGAACATGAATATTTCAAGAAAGAAAGAAAATCCAGAACAACTAGTTACTATACCAAGAATCACAAAGACTACCATCTTGGTTTGAACCCACTAGAAGCAATCGAGCACAAGAAATGGAAGTTATGATAAAGAACAGTGCATGTAATAAAATGTGAAAAAGACTTATGAATAGAAGCATTGCAATATTTAGAGGTTCTTCCAGAAGGAGGGAGAAGACTATGACAACATCTTGTTCCAGTAAACCAGATATACCTCTTGTAGTATCCATGGATTGGAATTTACATGTAAAAGATTGCTCTTCCCAATAAAGCAAGTGAGAAAGAATATTATACCAGAAAGAGACCCATGTATGCAAATATAAGAATACCTTGTATAGATTCAAACAACTTGAAGCACAGTATCTCATATACAGCAGAAGTGTGGTGAAAAATTTCTATGATAGAGATATTGTATCAGAATAGTTACTCAGAAGTCTGGATGATGGATTGCTAATCCATCGCAAACTCTCTTGATGACAGAAGAAGTTATACTTGGATATGTTTCAGTTTGATCCTTGCCACGATATCATGAGCTAGCAGGAAACAAAAGTGTTGAATTCGACCATGATATATTGTAATGATCAGAGATATATGAAGCCTTCAAAGAAAACCAGTGTTCCATGATAGACCGAAGTACATTGAGATCAAGCATTATATTCTCTGTGATGAAGTCCAGAAAAGAGAAGTGGTTATTTAATATATCTCCACAGATGAGAAAATAGCATATATTTTGGTAAAGCCTATGTCCAATATGAAAAGTTTGTGTACTTAAGAAACACGTTGGGGCTCGTGGAGACAAATTCCTTATTGAAAAAGGAAGAGATTACTCCCAGGTTGGGAGGGAGCATTGATATGTTATTGATTTATGGAAAGTCATTTTTCAGTTTGAAAAATGGTCCAGGATGAGAAGTTCCTTTCCAGTTCGGAAAGTGGTTTGAGACTTCTGACGAACATGCATTTTCCAGTTCGGAAAATGGTCCAGATCGGACAGTCATTTTCATAATGAAAATGGTCTGATAGATTGTTGATGTACCATAAACAATGATTCCCCTTCTATCTAGTGTGGGGGGATGGTCTAGGAAAGTCATTCTTCTTGGCAGTCACTCTGAGTAGTTTTCAAGTAGAATAGTCTGCCTCGTCGGGCAGTCATTCTTTCGAAGTTCACAGTTGTGAGCAATTTTGAAAAATGGTTTGTTTTGTAGGTTGGTGTAGGACAGTCATTTCCATTAGGAAATGATCTGGAAAGTCATTCCCTAGGTCAGAATCATTCTATCCAAGTTGCACTATGATTAGTGTCATATGAATGGCCCAGTTAGGTGAATGGTCTAGGTTCAGAAATCAAGGACAAGAATTCCCTAGGGAAGACTCATTCTCTCCAAGTTGCACTATGATTAGTGTCGGAGGAATGGGCCAGTTAGGTGAATGGTCCAGGCTCGGAAATCAGGGACAGTTATTCTTCTATGCTTGAGAAGAATAGTCAATATATCCCATGTCTAATGTTTTACCTTTTGAGGGCATATGTTCTTCCAGATCTCACAGATGTGAGTGGAAGAATGACCCAGATGACTTAGTTTATATCATGATATTGTTTTATGCAGGTTGATATCAAATGATATGATTGTTGTGGAGATTGTATGTCTCTAGACAGTAGATGTATGCTATTATGGTGGATGTGTTCCACTGGTTGTGACTATGCATCACTAATTAAGTAGTTGTGTGCTACTCAGTGTGGTCGTGTACCACTAAATAGTAGTTGTGTACTACTATGGATAGACACAGTTGTGTTCTATTGAATGGAATTGTTCTGATTGCCATGAAGACTATTAGTAGTGTTGGAAATTATTATCAGCTAGATGGATAGTCAATGTGTTGGTGGACAGACATTCTCTGGGCAGAAAATGGTCCAGGAAAGTTATTCTTCTAGGACGTATGTCCGTATTAGAATAATAGTCCTTGTAGATAATGTTGTGGCTTCCAGCGTATGTTGGAACAATTATTCTTCTAGGACATATGTCTGAATTAGAAGAATAGTTCTTGTATCACTCTGTGGAGTGAGTGACTTATTCAGCATCATGCATGATTACTCAGATGGAGTATGGATTTGAGAGATGATCCATTTGATTCTATCATATGATACTGATAGTCATGATGGTGCTCGTGATTTAATCATGAGATAGTTTGTGTGGCTATGATGATGTTGTCGGTCGAATGGTATGTTTGTGCTCAAGACCATTTCTTTTAATACCTCCCTAGATAGGAGGGAGTGTTGATATTTCTGGTAGTTGCGAGAGGTATTAAAACTCCACGTGTAACCCTGACAAGACTAGAATATTCCAGGAAGCAAGAAGAAACCCTAAAGCATTGAACATAACCCTAGAAGACAAGTCAGCTAAAGAAAATAATTAATACTGAGTTTTTATCCTCCAGAAAGAGAAGTCGGCCTAGACAGCTAAGAAAGAGCAGTATAAATAGAGGATGCCAGAGCTCATTTCGACACACACAACTCGCAACTACAGAAATCTAGTGCGCACTGCAAAAAATTAGTAAGTGCGCAAGTCTGGAGAGTAGTTGCAGCTGCAGCTACTGCAACTTGTATTATTTTAGGTTTTATGCTTGGACTTTCTATTGGTTATGGTTTGGAATTTTTTCCTTGTGCGCTAGCTATGGAGATAGGTACGCTACATTGATTGGCTATTAGGCCTAGGGTTTGTTTCCAAAATTATTCTTTGTCAAGGTTAAGGTGCTCAGGGTGGCTTCGGCCTATGGTTGGTTGACAATATTGCTATATTTTCTATGGTTAAATGAGCACATGTACTTTTTCTAACAGTCTCATCATGAGCCGACCTATTAAGTCCATGGGAATGTAGTGGTATGACATTGCCATCCATCTGGTCACCAAACCAGGGTACTGGCTCTTGGTGGCATATCCAAGAGAAAGGGGGTCTCATCACGAGCCAGCCTTCTCATTTCCGTGAAGTGCTTGTGGGTAACGTTGTCACCACTGGTCACCATGCCAGGACAATGTCCTTCGGCTATTCTCTTGAAAATAAAAAGTAATAAGACAAAGAATAAAAGGCATTGAATGTGCTAGGAAACAATGGAATCCATGACAAGGTGCATCTCTCCCTCTACAGAGTCACCCACAGGTAAGACTTTCATTTCCCTGTTATCACTACACCCCTTACCCAAACATTCCCTACACCATCTCATACATATACATGACCTAGATTGTTCTTCACTTAGGAAACACCCCAAACCTTAGGAGGATTAGCCCAATAGGAAATCTTGAGACCCTCTCCAAACCTAGCTTGTTAAACTGCATAACATATTTGAGCATTTGTCTGGGTAAAGGGGGGTTTGACGCACATGTTTGGGTAATTTGATTATTAGACGTGATTGAATTTTCTATGATCCCTGTGACGTATGATCCCATGGAGGGTGTACTTTTTTTTGTTGTAGGATTGTGCCCAATGGACAGGTACATATGGGGAAATGATTAGTTCAGACCTCCATGGGGCTAAAATCCCACCAGATGGATGTTGTGACCCCAGCCATGAGTAGAGAGACACCAGGGGCTTGCACCAAGAAAAAGAAGGATGTTCCACCAGAGACACTTTGGTAGGTCTGGACCTAGGTGGATCTTGCTCTACCCTCTGAACGTTGGCCTTGGGAGGCCCATGAAGTCACCCTTGTGACCCTATATGTCACCCAACGTTAGATGGACATTATGGAGGCAGTTGTGTGCCAAATGGCACATGTGGCATCATCCGGAGGCCTTGGAAGGCCTAACGTTTTGCTCATGGAGCCTGATGTCCCACCTATGAGTCCAAACATCACCCTAGGAGGGCATGACCTCACCTCTACTGCACATTTTAGGGTTTAATTCTTTAAATTAATGTAAAAACTAGATTTTTGATGTAATTTGGCCATGTCGGGTTTTTCTGACCTAAATTGTAATTAAAGGTCATTATCGTTGTATAAATAAGAGACAAATATCTTGTATTTTTCATCATCTTTCACTCACACAAGTGTGAGGTCTGAAATTCGACCCTCTTTAAGTGTATTTGGTTGAAATTAAGTGGTGGACAACTTCTTGGAGAGGCTATTCATGGTGTATCTTGGCATTTTCATGGTGTAAAGTATTCAACTAAGGTTTTGTTGCTAGAATATTCTTGATGAAGTAAGTAAATCTGCAATTCTTCATTTATTTTTGAATGGTTATGGTAAATTTGCTTGTTCATTTCTAAGATTATGAAATTGCTAGTTTAAAACCCTAGGGGAGATGCATATGTTATTATCCTTTTCCTTATAATTTTCCACCTACTTGAATTTGCTAGAAAACATATCTTTGGAGAATACACTAGATCCCTACCTTTGTATCACTCTAGTAGCATTGCTTCATTAGCTTCATACATTTTATTTCAAGCTTGATCTAAGGAAGAAGGAAATCGCTAGGGCCTAAGGTTACTTACTTCCTAGCATTTTTTCCTTCTAGGGTTTAGATATTGAGGCCTTAGGTTACTAACACCTCAATCATCTCACCCATCCCTTTAGATTACCTATTATCATTTTTTGTTTTCCTCTAAGAATTGTTGTTGCAAAATTTGACTCCATTACCCTAAAAGGCACTAGTCCACTCCTCACAAGTGATCGATTGACCAAACAACTCTTAAACCATCTTTCCTAAGACTTTTACTAACTCTTACTAACTCTAAATTAGACTAACTCACTAACTAATTTGTTGTTGTTGCAAAATATTTCTACAGCCATCTATAACAGCAGCAAATTCATCCTAAAAGCAAGATTAAAAGTTGATTAAACATTTTCATAATTGTTTCCGACAACTATTATCATTTTGTAAACTTAGGGGATATTGTATCTTGTCATTTTTAAGCATTATTAAGGCCTAATTGTTGTGGTTGTTATTAAATACTCATTGTTGTTATAAATATTTACATTGCTTCAGTCTTATATCAACTTGTTTATATTCCAAAAGTTTATGGTTTTATGAAGCATTGACATCATATGGTACTTGCAAACAACATTTATTTTCTACTTTTTTTCTTGTTCTGGGCAGGTACACTTAAATTATCTTTTGCTTCATCTCAATAAAACCTTGGAACTTTTGATCAGAGTGACCTGTGAGAGGGGTGGGAATTTCTTATAACTTTTACCTTAGCCTTCTCGAACCCTGGGGTCACTGGGGACGTCTCCCCTGGGGTACTACTCCTAAATAGAAAGAGGTTTCCTATTAAGGTGACAGTCATAGGTCATCCTCCTTGTTACACCAATTTAGTATCCACTTTCCTTTGGCTTTGCACAAGTACAAGTTGTGCGATAACAACATCTATGACAAGGTGCATCTCGCCCTCTACGAAGGCACCCACAGGTAAGATTTACATTTCTCTATTATCATTGCACCCCATGCCCAAACACTTACCCCATGCCACCTCATACACTTACATGACCTGGATTGGTTCTCACCTCAGAAACACCCAAAACTTAAGGAGGATTAGCCCAATAGGACACCCTGAGAACTTCTCCAAACCTGACTTGTTAAATTGCATAATGTCTTTGAGCAATTGTCTGGGTAAAGAGGGGTTTGATGCACATGTTTGGGTAATTTAATTATTGGTTGTGATTTACATGTTATGATCCCTATGACTTATGAAACCCTGGAGGGCATACTTGTTGTTGTTGCAAGACTTTGCCCAATAGACAAGTACACATGGGGGAATAATTAGCTCGGACCTTCATGGGTTTGAAAGCCCACAGATGGATTGTGTAACCCTAGCCAGGGACAAGAAGACATCATAGATTTTCATCAGGAAGAAAGAAGGATGTTTCCCTTGGAGACGCCCTAACAGGCCTAGACCCAGAAGGATCTTGCTCTTCCACCTGGACGTTGACCTTTGGGAGCCCATGACGTCACCTTTATGACCCTAGATGTCATCTAGAGCTAGGGTTTTCACTTTGAGGGAATTTGTGAGTTGATTGGCACGTGTGGGCATCATCTAGGGCCTTTGAAGGCTAAATGTTCTTCATCTGGAGCCCAATGTTTCACCTTAGGGGCTCAACGTCTGATCTGGATTATTTTCGACACGAAATGAGAGCGGAGATGTAATAAAGAAATGCACAGAGATATCACAGATATCCAATAATATAACGAAAATGTATTAGAGATGCAACCATAAACACAGAGATACATTAATACATGATTTCTATTAATGAAATAAATGTACAGAGACTGTAAAAATACAGAGTGAAAGACTCGCTAGAATGGTGGCAGCTTATCTTTGAGAAGAGATGTGACGGCTACTCGCATTCGCAAGAAGATGATTCTTACAATGAGGCTCTAAGGGCCTTTTTAACATAAGTAAAATCCAAAACCCTAACCCTGGAAGATGTAAATCCAAAAGGTTTGCGGGCCCCGATGGAGGTAGTTGATACGTCAACTTCCCGGGGGCATAACTTTTGCATACGATCTCCGTTTGGGGCGCTCGATACCTCGTTAGAAAGATATATATGAGGACTACAATTTTTGTGTGAGAAAATTAAAGGAACCTCCATGTTGCTCCCCATTTTCCCAAAAAACTTCCTTTAGGGCCTCAAAATGATTCTGAAAGTTCAGGACCCAAAAAACTGCTAAAAATAGTAAATTGCCTTAAAATTGTTTTGAGCCAGTTGGAAAAGGTGGGAGGCCATTGATATCCACCTATATCAATCCTCCCTCCTTAGGAAGCAATGGTCTCCATTGCGTTGAGTGCCCGGGGGAGAGGAAAAAGCGTTTGTTGAATCTGAATCTTGGTGAGTTGCTTGCCTTGTTGGAGATGTCGCGTTGCTTAACTTGTTGAAGGTTGTCATGAACATGTGGCTGGAAGGGTTGGACCTTTTTAACCAATCCGGCTACATGAGATTCTTGTGTGCAGAAGGAATATTTACACTTTGTTGCAATCTTGTCGACCTGCTTCTGTTGTATAGAAGGTGCTTAGGTCGAGGCTATAGTGGTTGCAGTATCCTTCTATTCACCTTTTGAACAGATTGTGAAGAAGCTGAATTCCGTACTATGAGATACTACCTTGTGACACTGTTTAGGTGGAACAATAGTCGAAACTACTTATGGTGTTTTGTAGAGATGACCCCCCAGCGTAACAATGACACTACGGGGTCCAGACTCATAGATAGCATGGCGCTTCCACATATATGGTTGGCCCAAGAGAAGATCACAGACATCTAGTGGGGCAACATCACATAATACCTCATCCTTGAAGGGTTGGATGTCATATGACAATCGACACAGTTGGTTGACATGAAGATCTCATCCTTGGTGAAGTCACCTAATGTTGTATGGTTGTGGGTGTGGTGTTGTCGACGATCCCATTTTTTTTACGACCTCTATTGAGATGACGTTCTTCTGGCTTCCGCTATCAACAATAAAATACAGTGGGGTCCCCTTCACCCACATATGTGAATGAAAAAGGTGCTCCCCCTCTTCAGGATCTGTTGGTTCTTTTGGTTGAATTGGTGTGGTCGCGACAATACCAGTGTGGTCTGCGTCGATGATTTGTCTTTTACCAGTATTTTCATAATCAAATTCAGAATCAGGGTTTTGTTCCTTGTCTTTGATCTCGACCACCAATGATTGTTTTAAGCGACATTCATTGATGTTGTTCCAGGGGATTTTGTGGAAATCACACCATTTTTCGATGTCCTTCTTTGTCTTCCCGTGACCCTTCTTTTCCTGTGGCTTGGATTGGTTTTCGAGAGACTATTTATTAGGGTCGTCTTTGTCATACTTTGGTTGTTGTGGATTTGCAGACCCAAACTCCCATTTGTTCTAGTGCTTAAATTTCTGCTCAATTTTAATAGCATATCGATAAGCAGCATCGAGTGATGAGATGTCCAGAAAATCCATTTCAATTTGGATGTATCTGTGTAGAGCCCCACGGTATTTTAGAACCAAATGTCGTTCGGAGTCTTTGATACCCAGCTTGGTGTGCAAGGTATGGAAGGTATTGGTGAACTTTGAAACTGCTTGGCCCCTCTCTTGTCGCAGTGTGGTCCATCTCATGTACTGGTCCTCATAGTTTCCAACAGGGTAATATTGTTACTTTACCGCATCCAAAAAAAAATATTAAGTGGGCTCGGCCCCATATATTCCAGACTCCTCTGTGGAACTTTTCTCCCAGTAAGTTTCCCACCAATGTTTGACATGGGAAAAATATTTAAGGAGTGCGAAGGTGATATTTTCCCTGTCGGAAAAATTATGAACGGAGAAATAACCTTCTAATAGATTTAACCATTTGTCTAGGGCATCCGCATCTATCTGACCTTCAAATATGGGAATATAAAAATTAACCTGTACCTTGAAAGGAGAGGTGCTTCCAAAGTGGTTGTTTGATGAAGATGCATCTATTTCTATCGGCGGGCGTTGAAGGATGTGGGGAAAATTCTCCATCATTTCATCCCTCTATCGCGTGAGAGCTTGCTCAAGCAACAGATTGATAGGATCGTCTGCTCTATCGTTTTTATTTTCTTCCGCCATGGAGGGTTTCTTGGGCGTGCGAGAGCGATTGTTTTCAAGAGAGACAAGCTCGAGACCCAACTTTCTATACTTGGACCTCATCGAGGACATGCACTAAAAAATGATCAAGAACAGCCTGCTCTGATACCACTGATCCAGATTATTTTTGGCACAAAATGAGAGAGGAGATGTAATAAATAAATGCATAGAGATACCACAGATATCCAATAATATAACAGAAATGTGTCAGAGATGCAACCATAAACTTAGAGATACATTAATACATTATTTCTATTAATGAAATAAATGTACAGAGACTGTAAAAATACAGAGTGAAAGACTCACTAGAATGGTGGCAGCTTATCTCTCAGAAGAGATGTGACGGCTACTCGCATTTGCAAAAAGATGATACTTACAATGAGGCTTTAAGGTCCTTTTTAACATAAGGAAAATCCAAAACCCTAACCCCGGAAGATGAAAAGCCAAAAGGTTTGTGGGCCCCGATGGAGGTAGTTGATATGTCAACTTCCTGGGGGCGTAACTTTTGCATACGATCTCTGTTTGGGGTGCTCGATACCTCGTTAGAAAGATATATCCGAGGAATACAATTTTTGTGTGAGAAACATCGAAGAAAATCCCTTGTTGCTCCCTTTTTCCCAAAAAACGTCGTTTAGGGCCTCAAAACGGTTTCGGAAGTTCAGGACCCGAAAAACTGCTAAAAATAGTAAATTACCAAAATTGCCAGAAAAATTTTTTGAGCCAGTTGGAAAAGGTGGGTGGCCACCGATATCCACCTGGATCAACGTCACCCTAGAAGGGCATGACATCACCCTTGGAGACGATTTGAGGGGTTAATTAATTTTATTTATGTAAAAAACTGGATTTTAATGTAATTTGGCCAGGTCAGGATTTATATGACCTAAAATTAATTAAAGGTCATTAGTTTTGTATAAATAGAGAGAAATTACTCTCATTTTTTCATCATTACTCATCATAGACTAAGTGTGATCTGAAATTGGCACCCTGTTGGGGAGTTACTAGTTGAAATAGGGAGGCGCACTTGTCTTGGAGGCTAAATTTTGCAACTTGGATCATTTATTGGTGAAGTTACTTGGCAATCTAGGGTTTTATTGCTTGATTATTCTTGGTGAAGTAAATATGCAATTTTTCTTTTCATTTTGAATGGTTATGGTATATTTTCTTACTCATGTTAATGATTATGAAATTGCTTGCTTGAAAAACCCTAGGAGTAAAGGACTTAAGTTACTACTTCTTTGGTCTTCATTTGCTAGACTTTACTAAGGTGATTTAACTTAGATAAACTTCTAAATCCCTAAATGCTAGCACTTTACAAGTAATTTTCTAGGTATTGTTGTTTTCTATACCTTTCAATAGTCTAAGGAAGGAAAACTCGCTAAGGCCTAAAATTGCTTACTCTCCAGTAAATTTGTCTTTAGGGTTTGGATGTTTGAGGCCTTGAAGTGCCAACACCTCCTAAATCCACCTCTTCTCCTTAGACAAGTATAATCATTGTTGTTGCTACCTCCAAGTAAGAAAATGGTCACCTATTGACTACATTGCCCCATAAAGGCACTAGTCTACTCACTCTAGTGAATGATTGATCAAACAAACACTTAAACCTTCTTCCTTGAAGCTTTTTCTAACTTCTACTAACCCTAAACTAGACTAATTCATTAGCTAACTTCTTGTTGTTGAAAATCACTACTACAGCCATACTAATTCATACTAATTTGTTGCATACACCTACATAACTTGCACCTAACTCACTCAGAAATTGCTTGTGACAATTGCCAAACAATCTACTAGATTAATGCTAAGTTTAAATGATGTTTCCTTGCAATTCTTAGCACTGGAACTTGTTGTTGTTACAAAAGATTTCGGCAGCCATCTAACTGCAGCAAATTCTCTGCAAAATTGACATTTAAGGTTAGCCGGACATTGCCAAAATGGCTTGTAACAATTGATTATTATTCTGCCTAGTTAAAGCTACATTTTCTTGTCTTTTTCAAGCAATTCTAAGGCATATTTTTTGCCACTGCTACAAAATATTAATTGTTGTTGTAAGCTATTATATTGCTGCAATTATATATCAGCTAGCTTATTTTTCGAAGGTTCATAGTCTTATGAAGCATTAACATCATTTTTGTACTTGAAAGCTGCCATATTTTCTTTGTTGTCTTGTTCTAGGCAGGTACACTCCATTTTTCACTATTGCTTCATCCCTTAAAGACCTTAAGAACCTTTTGACTTGAGTGACCAGTGAGAAGGGGATTTTATTGAATCCTTGTCTTAGTTTTATCATCCCTTTAGGCCATTGGGGACATCTCCCTTGGGGTAACCTTGATATACTCCTAAACAGAAAGGGGTTTCCTATTAAGATGATAGTGATAGGTCACCCCCTTGTTATGCCAATCTTTCATCACTTGCCTTGGGCTTTGGGAAAGTACAGATTGTGCGATAACAGTGACCATTGTGACCCATCCATGAAGAGATGTGTCCCTTGGGTAATAAATGTATTTATACTTTATATTATATTATACATATAATATAAATATACTTTATATTTATACTTTATTATATATATTTATACTTTATATTATAAATATATTATTACATTAATAATATTTCTTAATAATTAATAATCATATTATTAATTATCAATCTAGTAGAATGTCTTTCCGATGTTTTCCAAACATCAACACTTCCCTCTGCCACCATGTCTCTCCTATTTTGTCCCCACCTTTCACACTCCTAGACATATGGTACTCCATGCCCTCTGACACACGGATCTTCCTCCGACTTCATGGCACCTTGTTTGTACCTCCCCTCCTCTCTCACGCACCTCGCCATTTCATTTCTTATCTTCTACACGTATGCTATGCAGTCATCCAGTACTCCTCGATGTTTCCTTCCACTTCCATGGCGTCATCATTTGATCTATCCTCTACGGACGAGCACTCTGGTCCATGGGAAATTCATATCACATGTCTTCTCCCGCGTGCAAATGGTAACTCCTCATCTTATTTTTGGATTTGGAATCGTTTGTATCCTCAAGAGATGCATTCACACTTCAGCAAATATTTGCAGGCCCTTGTGCACCTTCGTCCCCTTCTCATCATGGGGAGGAGATCTGGAGCTCCTTGTTCTTATCCCTCCTACACTATTGAGGAGCTTAGAGACCAAAATCAGGATTTGAGAGTTGCAGTGAGAACCTCAGGGGAAACAATGGGATCGTAACTCTGAGAACTTCAAGCAGAAAATCAAGAGCTTCAACGTCACATTGCAAATCTCCAGAACCAGTTGCAGACACAGGAACGCGGGCATAATCAAGAGCTCGTGATCGTTCTTCATGGGGTTAATAGAAACATCGGGCATATCAGTTTGCTTGGTCAACAATTGGGAAATTCCCTCGGTCGTCCTCAACACCCTGCAAACTCAATCGAATCGGTTGATTCAAGGCCTCCTTCAACCTTCCATTCAGAAGCTGGCAATGAACAAAATCAGGCTCCTCCAGACCCAGCATCGACTCCAACAATGCACAATCTAGAAGACAAAATTCCACCTTCAACAACAATTCAAGAAACTCTTCAGGAAGATGCAGAAGCACCATGTTATCGCACAATTTGTACTTGCCCAAAGCCCAAGTCAAGTGGATACAAAATTGACGTGACAGGGGGTGACCTATCATTGTCACCTTAATAGGAAACCCCTTTCTATTTAGGCGTATTTCAAGGTACCCTAAGGGAGACGTCCTGAGTGACCTGAGGGTTTGAGAAGGGTAAGGCAAAAGATACAAGAAATTCCCCCCCTCTCACGAGTCACTTAGATTCAAAGGGTTCTTTATGTCTTATAGAGATAAAGCAAATGAGAAATGTTGTGTACCTTCCCAGAACAAGACAATAAAATAGAAAAAGGGCACTTTCCAAGTACCAAAATGATATTAGTGCTTCATAAGACAATGAACTCTTAAGAAATGTACTAGCTCATATAGAATTGCAGCAGTATAACAGTTTATAACAGCAATAAGAAATTTGCAACAGCCAAAATAATTATGCTTCAAAATGCTTGAATAAAGACTATAAATGATAGATTTAACTATGCCAATTGATACTCAATAGTCACAAGAAATTTTTGCAAGATCTAGCTAGCATAAGATGTCACTTCTAAGGTGAGATTGTTGTTGTAATATGGCTGTAGCAATATTTTGCAACAGCAGCAAGTTAATCACTAAAATAGGATAACCTAGGGTTAGTAGAAGTTAGTAGGTGTTCAAGAGAAGATGTTCTGAAAATTATTTGATCAACCAACACTTGTAGTAGGTAGACTAGTGCCTTCTAGGGTAATGGAGTCAATGATGGCAGCAACAAATCTTAGAGGAAAATAGCAATGATAGTATTTAGTCAAAGGGGATGGAGAGGATGAGAGAGGTGTTGGTAGCCCAAAGCCTCAAAAATCCAAGTCCTAGAGATAATTGCTAGAAAGTAATAAAAATTAGGCCCTAGCGATTTCTCTTTTCCTTTAAACAAATTGAAATAAAATATGCAATAGGAAATGAAGTAGGGTTACTAGAGTGTTACAATGGTAGGGCTCTAGTATCTACTTCTAGATAGGTGATTTTCAAGAAATCTTAGCAAGTGGAAGATTATTGAGAAAAAGATAACAACATATGTCTTTCTCCTAGGGTTTTAAGCAAGCAATTTCATGATCTTTGACATGAAACAAGTAAATTCACCATAAGAATTCATTCACAATAAAGAAATGCAGATTTTGTACTTACTACACCAGGAATAATCAAGCCAAACCCTACTTGAAGATCCTCCACAATGAAAATTTGCCAAAAATACACCAAGATTTTCCTCCCCAAAAGTTGTGCACCATTTAGTTTCAGCCAATAACCCTTAAAGAGGGTCGAATTTCAGACCACCACTTGTGTGAGCAGTGAATGATGAAAAAATGAGAGTTTCTCTCTCTTATTTATACAATACCCATTACCTTTAATCAAAATTAGGTCATCAAAAGGTCGACATGGCCAGATTACATGAAAAATCCAGTTTTTACACAAATTCAAATAATTAAACCCTAAAATCATTTTTAGAGGTGACGTCATGCCCTTCTAGGGTGACGTTGAGCCTCCTGGGTGGAACGTTGGGCCTCATTTGCAAAATGTTAGGCCTCCCAAGTCCCTAGATGATACCACACGTGCCAATTAGCACACAATTTCCTCCATAATGTCAATCCTGACACTGGGTGACGTCTAGGGTCACAAAGGTGATGTCATGGGCCTCCCAAGGCCAACGTCCAGGTGGAAGAGAAAGATCCCTCAGGGTCTAGGTATGCCAAAGTGTCTCCCATGAAACGTCCTTCTTTCTTCCTGGTGCAAGTCTCTGACATCTCTTTGCCCCTGGTTGGGGTCACAACATCCATATGTGGGATTTCATCCCCATGGAGGTCTGAGCTAATCATTTCCCCATATGTACCTATCCACCTGGCATTTTCCTACAGCAACAACAAGTATTCCCTCCATGGGCTCATAAGTCACAGGGATCATAGAAATTTCAATCACATCCAATAATCAAATTACCCAAACATGTGCATCAAACCGCCCTTTACCCAGACAAATGCTCAAAGACGTTATGCAGTTTAACAAGTTAGGTTTGGAGAGGGTCTCAGGATGTCCTATTGGGATAATCCTCCTCAAGTTTGGGGTGTTTCCCAGGTGAGATCCAATCTAGGTCATGTAAGTGTGTGAAATGGTGTAGGGGAAGTGTTTGGGAAGAGGGTGCAGTGATAACAGGGAAATGTAGGTCTTGCCTATGGGTGCCTTTGTAGAGGGAGAGTTGCACCTTATCATGGATGTCATTGTTTCCTAGCCCATTCAATGTCGATTATTCTTAGTCTTAGTGATTTTGGTATTTTTTCTTTTCAAGGGAAAAGGTGGGGGACATTGTCCTGGCGTGGTGACCAGAGGTGACAGCATTACCCACAAGCATTTCATGGAAATGAGAAGGTCGGCTCGTGATGAGACCCCCTTTCTCTTGGTTATGCCACCAAGAGCCACTACCCTGGTTTGGTGACCATATAGGTGGTAGTGTCATACCGCTACATGCCCATGTACCTAATAGGTCGGCTCATTATGAGACCTCCCATCCACCAACTAGTACCTCGAGTTTTGTTTTATCTTACGGGTCCTATTTTCTTACTGAGAAGCCTTTTATTCCTTTCTCGGGAATCCCTGGGTGAAGCATCTCAAAGGTTTCACTTTGGCTTTTAACTCTTTCCAGCTACTTTTACCCTCTAGACCTTTAGCCCCTTCTTCCCACAAGGCAAGTTACAACCCTTGCTAGTGTGGCAAACCCAATGCTCGAACCAAGGTAGGTGAAGATGAGAGGAATAATGATGAAAAGTGGTAAGTATGGAAGGAATGGACGATGACCTTTCATAGACTCACCCAGTGGCAACTCATCCTAAAGGGGAACCAGCTTACTACGAAATTTTGTCACCCTCCCAGGTATGAACAAGTTAAAGAGCATAATTTCCAAGCAAACGTTATGAAATGAAGGAGAGTTCAATGCAACATATTCAAATGCTTCTAAAATTAGAGTGACACATACCATGATTCCCGGACCCATTACCTCATGGAGCAAGACCTACTGTTACTTCAGGACTAGGCTGGTGGGATGGATGTTGCTACTGCTTATTGATGGGATGCGTTGAAGAAAAGACAAGCCCTCCGAGGCCAAGCTCAAGTCATCTGGCTCTCGGCACTCCATTTCTAGGACCTGTGGACCTCGAGACATGATCTCCTTAGTTATCCCTAGGATATGGGATAACACACCCCACAATTTCTAATCATGTTTCTATCGATGAATAGTAAAATTTTGTTCATTTTGTCTTCATATATAGCCATTTTTACATGGCATCCTAGCAGTGCTTTTTGGAGTATTTTTAAGCTCAACAACAGAATGCAACAGATTTCTTAGAGAGCTCTATGGTCACAGTTCAATGAACTGCCATACCTTTTCCTCTATGTAATGTTTTTTAGCACAAACCTTTTTTAATATAAATCTCCAACTGTTCTTGTTAAAAAAAAACAATATTGTGAAAGGGTGTGACTAGATCTATAAAGAAGAAGAAAAAACTTATATGAAACATTTCTTAAATCTAGGATAAGATCCTTGACTAGCTCAAAAGAAATCTTGAATAACATCCTAAAAAATGTTACAAAGCAGATGAATGCCAAATTGATGGCCCCAATCTCAAAATAAAAATTACAAAAAGTGGCATTTTACCTTAAAAATAATAAATCCCCTAGGCCAATCCTCACCAACTTCTATCAAAGAATGTGGCATATTATCAAATAAGACTTACATAAGCTTCTATAAGAATCAAGGAAATAGGGAGAATATTAAAGGGTTTTCTCAATTCATTAGCTTGATCCCCAAGAAGGAAACATGAATTTTTCATGTTTTTGGCACTCTCTCTCTCTAAGTAATACATCTTATAAAACCATATCCCCAAAGAAATAGCATCAATATTTTGCCGAAATTAATGTCATAGGAACATGGGGTTCTTCCATAGGAAAACAAATTATAGGGGATCTTGGAACATGGGGGTTCTTTCATAGGAAGACAAATTATAGGGGATCTTGTGTTGGCCTAATTGACAATCCACTGAATTAAACAAAAGGTTTAGACATGTTCCTTAAATTGCACCTTGCTAAGGCTTATGATAAAGTTGAATGGGATTTTCTCAAAGAAACATTAAAATTTTGGTTTCGGGATGAATGAGTAAAATTAATAAACGTTTTTCAACTAGTTCCTTCTTGGTCCTCATCAATGAAGGCCCTTGTGATTCTTTAAACCCTCGAAAAGGTTGAGACATGGTTGGCCCTTGTGATTCTTTAAACCCTCGAAAAGGTTGAGACATGGTTGACCCTTGTCTCTCTTCATTTTCATCATTATGGATGAGACCATAGGAATATCTTTGGAGAATGCAAACTCTAATAGTAAAATCATAAGTCTTCAAATATCTTCAATCCCCCATCCCATCCCATATCTCATGTCCAATTTGTTGATGATACTCTCTTGGTAGGGAAAGCATGTATCAAGGAAGACACACATATTCCAATCACACTTAATATCTTTGAGGAAGTATCAATTCAAGAAACTAACAAGGTTGAGTCTAAAGTTTCCATTATAAGAGCTAACCCCAAACTAACAAGAAGGATCCTAGATATTATGGGATTCCAAATGGTTGAATATGCCTCTCCATACTTGGGATTCCCCTTAACAATTTCAAAACATAAATCATGGGAATGGGACCCAATTGTTCACGGAATCGAGCACATAAAACTATGGACTGACAAATTCCTCTCATTGGTGAGAAGAGTGGCCCTTATTCAACCATTGTTTCTTATTATTCACGTATACAATATCTCTATCATAATAGCACCAAATGGTATTATGCATGAGATTAAAAGTAGCTTAAGGAACTTCTTGTGAAGGAGGGATAGGAAAGACAAAAAGTGGCACAAAGTTACACTAGCCAAACGGGCAAGGGACGCCAGGATTAGGAAATTGGAATTAGTGAACAAGGCATTAATTGTTAAGTCATTCGGAAGAGATTTGAAAGAACCAAAGGAATTTTGGTGTAATATTTCAAGAACAAAGTACCTCACGTGGGAATCAAAAAAAGGAATCATAAGAGCCACATACTCTCCCAAAGCATCAAGTATCCAGAACATTCTTCAAAAGTATCCAGAGCATTCTTCAAAGTAGATCAATGATAAATGATCACATCTTATGGGATATTCGTGGTCATTGCTTGGCTCAATGTTGGGATGATGCACGGTATGTGAATTCCCCCTGAAATCATGACCCTTCATGGGACATTGTAACAAGTGTAATGAACCAATTGGATTGGATCAGGGTTAAGGATTATTTTATCAAGTTATTAGTGGAAGGATCCCAAGGGAAGCTGAAATCGATTGCATGCAAAGACTCGAATGAATTCAAAAGAATTCCATTCAAGTTAGCAAATTACCAATATAGGATACAAGAACAAAAGAATTATGTTTGCGTTGAGTTAACAAAAAGGCCAATGTAAGAAAAAGAGGACAAACATGTTCTATGGTGGAATGTTGTGTGAAACGACATATACTCCATCAAAGGAGCTTTATCTTCATTTCTTCTTGCATTTATCAAAACCTTCTTGTATTTATCAAAACCTAAGGACAATAGGATTTTACAAGAAATGAGGTAACCTTTGGAGCAAAGATGGGAGTGAATAAAGCATACCACTCTAGACAATGCAAGCAAAGGTATAGGATGGTTGACCAATCTAACTTAGTGCTCATTTAATTTATGGGTCTCTCTCCAATCAAATCTCCCATTTTGAAACATGGATTGGGGAAGGTAACTCGTATATAGACTTAGAATCCACTTGCTCAAGGATGAACTAAATTCAATTTTGATGGGGCATCCAAGGGAAACCCAGATCAGGTGGGCAATAGAGTGCTCAAATATGACCATGAACTTGGTTTGAGAGTATTAGCTAAGTTTTTAGAGACCAAACCTAACAGTTATATAGAGATTGAAGGGTTGATATCGAGTATTACACAAGTAATAAGGAGGATGCAAGAATATAATATTTGAGGAGTACTCAACCATGTTGTCCCTTGAGATGTTCCCCTTGAAGGGAGAACAATTACAGGGCATCCACAATCCATTTTAGGTCCCAAGCTAGCTCTTGGACCAAAGTGGGTCAAACCTTAATCAATGTTAGAAGTCACAGCCTAGTGTCACTTTCACAATGCCCCCAATATCTCCATATTTAACTTGGGTAACTCTGGCAGATTTATAATATGTATAACTCATGGTAAAGAGTATGGTTGAAAAATCAACACACATAGAAAACCATAATTAGTCAACCATTCTAATTGCATCTTTATTCCATATGAAATAACACACTAATTGAGTTTATGGTAGCATCAAACTTTGAAGAACACATTTAAACCTATTAACTGAAAACATGTTGTATAAAATGAATTCTCAAAACAATAAAGGTTGGATAAGAAAATTATTGGGCATAAGGGATTAAATCCAAGGTGAAGAATCCAATTTGCTTATTAGATCTCTCTATGTGCAGGGTGCAAAATCCAATAAATCATTACAACCATTAAGCACATAACAAAGGATAAATCTCACTAAATTAGACCGGTGTAACCCATAATTCCAATTACAATAATATTCATAACCTCTTCCTCATGCTCTAAATACCAAGAAATGGTTTAGGGGGGAATACCACAATCCATTCCCATCCTTGGATCCTAATCCATCCATAATCCATTGTTACAAGCCCATGGGCATACAAATAAGAATAAGAATGGTGAAAAGTTCAAAAAATCACAGAGAAGAGAATTGGAAATGTGGGAGCGGTGAATCCTCTAAGAAAGGTTCTCAATCCTTGGAGTTCTCAAGGTTCTCTGGTTCTATCCCCTCTTTACTTTCCATAGTCTAAGAAATAAGTGGGGATCCATGGAAAGTCTTGTTTTTCCTTTTATCTTTTTTCCTTTCTCATGCATGAGTTTAACCAACAATTCCTTCTACTAGGTTAGCCCTAACCATTTTGATTCTCCCAGTTGGTCTTCTTTGGCACATGTCTGCTCTAACCATCTTGAATATGATTTGCATATCTTGTGTTGTCGATGGCAGGCTATAGCATTTCTATTCATTGTAGGTGATTGGGCACAATCATCAAAATGATTTCCATCTATTGGCATTGGTGTCCCCTTCAATTAGTGGCAATGGAAAAGCAATAGCAATTGTATTCTTTTTATTGACACGATTGAAAGTCGAACATCCAAATTCTTTATATAGATGCATCTCATGGGATAAATTAATTAGGTTTATAAACCAAAATGATAACCCTTTCTATTGTGTGGTGAAGATAAATCTCCATACTTCTCCAACCTCATACATGCTTGCATAAATTTTGAGTCTAAATCCTCAGACCCTATGTGCTACATCATTCCATGGACACTATGTGGAAATCCATGATTGATATTCATCTACCAAGTCATCATGGTTGCATACCACCAATGGTCATCTATCATTGGTCCATGTCGTACTCAACCACCAGTGTGTCATTAGTTCTCAACAAGTCGTAATGTAGAGGGTATAAGATGTAAGATGTAGTAGACGAAGGTTGGAAACCCACATCTCACCCTTACCTTAGGAAGAATAGGTAGATTTAAATTGGGAGGAGATAGAAGGGATGTGGAGATGTAAGTGACACTGAGGCAAAGGAGGAATGTGGAGTGTCTGATATCTCCACTCCAAGGGGGGAAAGTAGATGGAGTTTATTGAGCAATGCATAGTGTGAAGTGAATGCAGGAGGGGAGGTGAAGTGAATGCAGAAGTTTGCATCCCACCTTGGCAAGGTGAGAATGTGGTGCAAAGATAGATGTGAGGAAGTGAGGTGGATGTGGAAGGAGAAGTATGGCGCAAAGGTAAGAGGGAGGAGGCAATGCATGAATTAAGATTCGAAAAATACCTTCTCCCCAAGGAAAATAAAGTGAATTAAAGCATGTAAAATAAGGAAAGGAGGGTTACATGGAGTGGGAAGAAATGTAGGGTTCACATCAAAGAATTAGGTGTAGAGGTTGGGCTCTCCGCAATTTTTTAATTGCCCAACAGACTAGGAAAAATGGATTTAGTCCAAGAGTTTGGTGAATAATGTAGACTTTCAAAGGTCTTTCATGAGCTCAATACAAAGAACTTTGGTCCAAGGATTATATGGGTAAAATGAGGCTTTAAGGGTTATTAATGGGCTTCAAGAGAAGCATATCAACACGCAGGGTAATGGATTTGTTAGAACTTGTGCATGAAAACGAGGGCATAGCCTTGAGTTACAATTGTGGACACCATCAAGAACATACATCCTTCTGAAAACGAGGCCATGGCCTTGAGTTACAACCGTGGATATCAAGAACTTACATCCTTCATGGGAGATGCTTAGAGAAGTTTCTAGTATTCATCAAGGAAATATATTTTGATGATTATGAATTCAAGGGTATTAGAAGAGCCATGAATATTGTACATTGGCTTGCCAACCAAGTTATACACTGACTTCTTCTCAAAGGATAAAGACTTGAAGGCTAAATTTTCAAACTTGTTAGGCTTAAGGGAGAATCTTTACACCCCCTTTCTATGACATCATGTATTAATATGAGTAAGACGGTAATATGTACCCTCATTATGGAGCACTTTCCAAATTATTCCCTTATAAGACTATGAGGGTAGTGATACTCCCATAATTGAGAAAAATAGCAAAACACACCAACCCAAATGAAACAATAGTAGAACTAATGCAAGGATGGGCTTAAGAAAAGGTTGTGGGTTGCCTAAACCAATGTGGATACTGATTTTGAAGGAGTTCAAATTGGGATACTCTTTTTTTAGGGGTGGAGTGAGGGGCAATACTCCTTATATAACTTACAGTTGTCACTTTGGCTAAGTTGACATGCTACAAGGAGAATATCTATGTTGTTATAATCACGTAGGACTTATGCATGACCTCATCCACATCCACTTGGGTTTTGAACCCAAGTCTTCATGGTAATACAAGCTCAATCACCTCATTGCTCACTACTAGACACAATCTCTTAGGCATGATAGGGAGTAATCTTGCTTGTTGCTTATTCCAATACGTTTCAAATTGTTTTAAGGCAATGGTTAACCATGAGAGAGAACCTAAAAGTCGCTAGAGAGGATCCAGGGAGAAGAACAATTGCAAAGCAAGTTTGATAACAAAGAAAGGTACACATTACTTCACTAGGTCAACAAGACATCCCCATACCAAGGCAAGGCATCTATTCCTCAAGTCTAAAGAATCTTAAACCTAAGAAAATCACCAATGACAAAAGTATCACATGCTTGTTGGATTCAAAGGAAGGTTGAGAGACATGGATGAATTTCACTCTTTATAAGGCAGAATTTGAGAAAATGCCACCTCACTATACTAGAGAAACTTTGCTTTACAACAGCTATCACCTCACTATACTAGAGAAACTTTGCTTTACAACAGCTATCACCTCACTATACTAGAGAAACTTTTCTTTACAACAGCTATGAAAGAAAAGAAGTGAGTTCAAAATGATGCTTTCGAGAATAAGATGGTATATTGCATGGACATTATTAAGAAGGCAACGCTAAATAGGCAGCTCCCCGTCCTCATTAAAGGAGCTCATGCCACCTATAGCCTGAGGTCAGTCATTTAGATGTTTGTCAACCCCGAGTCATCCAGCGTTGAAATGCCACCAATGTAAAGATATGCAATTGCTAATGTTTCCTTTCTTGTATAGAGTATAATGCTTCTTTCTTCTTGTTTAGAGTATAGGAACTATGCAATAACTCGAGAATATGTACATCCATAGTCCCATTTTCAAGTTGGATTAATTATGGTGGATTTAGATGGTGCTCTCCTTCAAAGAGATATAATATATAAACATTTTTTTATTAAAAATACTCATGATTTGAGTGGCCAAATGGGGAACGCGTGAGTTATGATATATAAACTTTTTTTATTAAAAATACACATGATTTCATGATTTCACCGACCAAATAGGGAACACGTGGAAAGAGTAGTATTTTTGTCTTAATAAAATTAGTCCAATTTTCGAGTTGGATTAATTATGGTTGATGTAGATGGTGATCTCTTACAATGAGCTATGATATATAAACATTTTTTTATTAAAATACTCATGATTTGAGTGGCCAAATGGGAAATGTGTGTGAAGAGTAGTATTTTTGTCTTAATACAATTGTCTCAAGTCTTATGTCCTAAGACATGTTTGATTCAAGCTCTTAATGTAAAGAGCAATTATGTCATTTGTTTCTACTAATCCTAAAGTCGTAGTCTTAATGACCCATATTATATTATGGTTGTTGGGGAGAATAATGTCATTTGTTTTCACCAATCCTAAAGTCATAGTCTTAATGACTCATAGTTATGGTAGTTGGGGAGAATATTAAAATATTGATGCTGAAGCCTAAAAACATGCACATACTCTACACAATTTTGTTGCTTCGTGGTTTGGATGGCTCATTTGATATGGTTCTCAATATTCCCAAGTATTTTATTTGCATTCTCTCGTGATTGAAGAAATGTACATGATATCGTATCAATGAAGTAGGCGGAAGAAGTAGGTGGTAGGGAATGTTGAATTTTAATGCTTAGCTCATGTATATGTAGTTTATTTCAATTTAGTATGTACTTGAACCATAAATAATATAGCAATATCATATACAATAGTTGCAGTAATCAAGATCATAAGAAGAATAACTATGTACAAGAACACAAGAGTTTACTCTGGGAAAACTCTTATGAATCAAGGGAAAAACCCAGCAATCCTTTGCTATAGAGTCAAGAGAAGATCCCCCACACCATGAACCCTAGAGCACACAAGAAGGTGCTCTATGACCTTGAAACTTGTGCCTAAGAGAAGTGTGCACTTCAGTCGTACAACTAGCCTGAGAGAATGTCACAATGAAGTGTGTGTGAGTGATCCATGATGGGGATCTACTCTCTTATTTATACAAGAACTAACACAACAATAGGTGTGTCTATTGGCATAATAAGGCCGACCTGTACAACTCAGAAATATAATTAATCTTTACACAATATTAATTATCTTTTACATGGTGGGGCCGACTTGTACCCTTTACAACAAAAATTAGGGTTACAACAAATCTTCCTTTTAAACAATATAGCAAGGATCTCTCACATCTTCTAGTGCTCATCCATTAGGGACACATCCACATGTGCTCAGCCGCAGGGACGTCACTCTCAACAGATCAACTCAACTAACCCCATCGGAGTACCATCTGAAGAGCCATCTCAAGTCAACTCAACTAAGTCCATAGGAGTCTGACATGAGACCATCTCAAGTCGTCTCAACTCAGTCCAAAGGAGCACGACAAGAGACCACACGTCATCTCAACTCAATCCAGAGGAGTATTTTGACACACCCATCACATGGGCTCTCTCACAGATCGTCTCAACTCGGTCCAGAGGAGAACAACCTGGAGAATGTCTCATGAAGTTGCAATCAACAACACTCCCTCTCAGCTAGGGAGGCATTCTCCACCAGACCAAGTCTCTCACGGAAATACTCGAACTTCGTCATGGCAAGTGGTTTGGTGAAGAGATCTACAACTTGCTCGTGTGTAGAAAGGTATTGCATGTGTATTGTTTTCTTTTGCACCATATCTCTGATGTAATGGTATTTGATCTCAATGTGTTTCGATTTATCGTGAAACACATGATTCCCGGAGAGTTTCACACAACTCTGGTTATCGCAATGGATAACGGTGGAATCCATCTCATGACCAAATAAGTCTGCAAGGAGCTTGCGAAGCCACACTGCTTCGCAGACTGCCACACATAATGCAATGTATTTTGCTTCTGCGGTACTCAAAGCCACATAAGTATGTTTCTTG
>ML783306.1:164895-180504 GCA_009831015.1 Picea engelmannii | reverse complement strand
GAGGCTCTGTCCACTGAAAAGGTGCGCTCAAGCTGCCAAAAGATTCACTAGGGTAGAGCGCACTTTTCTAGATGGTTTTTATGCAAAAATTCCTCTCCAACAAAAAGTCTTAATTTTCTTGTACGACAATAGTGACGTTTTTCTTTATCTGGTGAAAGATGCTCTCTTCAATTTAGCTTTGAAACCATATTAAGTTTTTAGCTATTATTAGGTTTCTTTTCAATTTACTAGATAATAGCATAGGTAGGATCACTAAGAGAAACACAATCACAAGATACACAACATTTATCCTGGGAAACCCTCATGGGGGAGAAAACCCAGCAAAACTTCCTTAATATAGATAGCCAATACAAGGCCAAGACAATAAACCAAAACACTAGAGAATATCCAACACTGAGCAATGCGCCTCTCTCTTCCTTCTTCTCCCAACTGCAGCTACCAAACTTGCGCACTTAATGAGCGAATGAGTGAGTGTGATAATGAGGTGATGGCTTCCTTTATTTATACAAGCTGGCAGGCACTGGAAAGGTGTCTCTTCACTGAGCAAAGCCAACTTGTCTTCCTAGTGGTTAAAACCACTTTAATTAGGCATGGGGGCCGACTTCTTAATTTGCATAATGCAATTAGGGTTTGACCAATCCGCAAAAGGGGATTTGGTCAATTACAATGCCCGACGTGATCAATCCACAAAAGGGGATTGATCCGATGAATAATAACTCAATAATAAATAAAATACTCTTTGCAATTACAATATTTCAACATGACATACCTCTTCAATTAAGTGAGGTACTATATGTACCTGGGATGAAAAGGAACCTTGTTTATGTTTCTGCCTTAGAGGATAAAGGCTACAAGGTTACTTTCTCTTAAGGAAAATTTCTTGCATGGCACAAGAACTCACGCATGGATTTTGCCCGGGTGATTGGTGTTCGAGAAAACAGTTTGTACAAATTGACTGTTCGACCAGTCCAGGCCTTGTTACATGATACTATCAGCTTGAGTGAGCTATGGCATAGGAGACTTGCTCATTTACATTATAGAGCCCTTCTTGCTCTGGGGAAGATGGTGAAAGGCCTTCCAGAGATACATATCGATCATGATGGCGTTTGCAGAGGTTGTGCTCTTGGCAAGAATGTCAAGGGGTCCTTTTCGAGCAGTGACAGTAGATCCAAGGGGATTTTAGACTTGATACATACAGATGTTTGTGGTCCTATGTTTGTTGCTTCCTTGAGCAGATACTTGTACTATGTGCTCTTCATCGATGATCACTCTCGGAAGACATGGATCTACTTCTTGAAGACCAAGGATGGAGTCCTTGCGAGATTTCAAGAGTTTAAAGCTCAGGTTGAGAACCTGACAGGAAGAAAGATCAAAGTGTTGAGATCAGATAATGGAGGAAAGTACACCTCCAGGGATTTCAGTGATTTATGTATTGAGGCAGGGATCAAGAGGGAGTACACCGTTCCTTATAACCCTCAGCAGAATGGGGTTGCAGAGAGGAAGAACTGATCCATTTTTTAGGCAACCAAAGCGTTGATACATGATCAGAATCTACCTATGATTCTGTGGGCAGAGCCATCCATGACAGTTGTGTACGTTCAGAACAGGAGTCCTCATAAGATTCTGAAGAACATGACTCCCAAAGAAGCTTTCAACGGAGTGAAGCCTGAGGTTGGACACTTCAGGATATTTGGGTGTCCAGTATACATTCATGTACCCAAGGAAAAGAGGACCAAGCTAGACCCTTTAGGCAGAAAGGGTACATTTGTGGGGTACAGTGAATCTTCAAAGGCACGCCGGATCTACATCCATGGTCAGAGACAAATCGAGGTTAGCAGAGATGTCACCTTTGAGGAAGAGATAGCCTTCCGAAGATCCAAAGAATCTCATGTGAAGATTGACAATGAGAAAAAAGAAGAGACAGTACCTTCTCCCCCTTTAGCAGTTTAGAGGGAAACAATTATTGATCCAGTTGATCCTGTAGCTCCAGTTTATGTTCCCAGAGACATTGCAGTAGGCCAGAAGAGGCCTGCATGGGCTCGACAGACTCTGCAGGAAGTAGAGGGACATGCAGCTCCTTGTGGTACATTCCGAGAGAACAAGAGACCACAGAGATTTTCGAGATATGTTCCAGCTATGAGCCACATCATTGATACTGAGCCTTCTTGTCATGGAGAAGCAGCAGGTCAACAGGTTTGGTAACATGCCATGACCGAAGAGTATCAGTCCATCATGAAGAATGATGTGTGGGATATTGTTCCGAGATCGAAAGGGAAGTCTGTAGTGACTTCCAAGTGGATCTATAAGATCAAACATGTAGCTGATGGAAATGTTGAGAAGTACAAAGCGAGATTTGTGGCTAGAGGATTCTCTCAGGTGGAGAGAATAGAATATGAGGAGACATTTGCTCATGTTGCCCGATACACTTCCATCTGTATGATTATTGCCCTTGCAGCATCCATAGGTTGGAGACTACATCAGATGGATGTGAAGACAGCCTTTCTCAATGGAGAAATTGAGGAAGAAGTTTACATTGAGCAACCCGATGGATCTGCGATACATGAGAAGGATTCTCATGTCTGCATGTTGAAGAAAGTCCGGTATGGACTAAAGCAGGCACCTCGTGCTTGGTATGAGAAGATTGATGGATAGTGAATGAATTTGGGCTTCGAAAAGAGTGTTGTTGATCCCAACCTATACTACAACATTGTTGGTGACGAGTCCCTGATTTTGGTCCTATATGTTGATGACTTATTCCTCACCGGTTCAAAAAGCCTTATTGTTAAATGCAAGCATGCATTGGCTTCTGAATTTGAGATGAAGGACCTTGTTATGATGCACTACTTCTTGGGACTAGAAGAGTATGGCAAAGGACTGATGAGATTCTCCTGAGTCGAGAGAAATACACGATGGAGATATTGAAGAAACTCGGGATGACAGACTACAAGCCCATGCCTACACCGATAGTGATGGATCTGAAGAAACTGAGCGAGACTTCTTTCGATTCAAGCGAGATTGATCCACATCTTTACAGACAGTTGATTGGATCATTGATGTATCTGGTTAACACCAGACCTAATATATGCTATGCAGTGAATGTACTCAGTCAATTTATGAGTCAGCCGAGACAGACACACTAGATAACAACGAAGCATGTGTTGAGATATTTTCGAGGCACGGTTGGTTATGGATAGAGATATGCCTCTGGTGTAGACATGAGATTGCAGGAATATGCCAATGCAGATTGGGCAGGGAGCACAGTGGACCAGAAGAGCACCTCCGGTTGTTGTTTTACTTTGGGATCTGCCATGGTTTCCTGGTGCAGCAGGAAACAGACTTTGTGGCTTTGAGTACAGCAGAAGCAAAGTACATTGCATTATGTGTGGCAGTCTGCGAAGCAGTGTGGCTTCACAAGCTCCTTGCAGACTTATTTGGATGAGAGATGGATTCCACCATTATTCATTGCAATAACCAGAGTTGTGTGAAGCTCTCAGAAAATCCTTTGTTTCACGATAAATCAAAACACATCGAGATCAAATACCATTACATCAGAGATATGGTGCAAAGGAAAGAAGTACATGTGCAGTACCTTTCTACACACGAGTAGGTTGTAGATGTCTTCATCAAACCACTTGCCAGGACGAAGATCGAGTACTTCCGTGAGACACTTGGCCTGGTGGAGAATGTCTCCCTAGCTAAGAGGGAGTGTTGATGATTGCAGCGTCATGAGACATTCTCCAGATCGTACTCCTCTGCACTGAGTTGAGATGATCTGTGAGAACACCTATGTGATAGGTGAGTCGTACTCCTCTGGACTGAGTTGAGATGACTTGTGTTGGTCTCTTTTCGTGCTCCTCTAGACTGAGTTGCGATGACTTGAGATGGTCTCCTGTCGTACTCCTATGGACTTAATTAAGTTGAGATGGCTCTTTAGTTCTTACTCCTATGGATTTAGTTGAGTTGATCTATTTGAGAGTGACGTCCCTTGTGGTTGAGCAGATGTGGACTTGTCCCTAGTGGCAGAGCACTAGAGGATGTGTGTGAGACCCCTTGCTATATTGTCAAAAAGTAAGACTATTGTGTAACCCTAATTTGTATTGTAAAGGGTACAAGTCGGCTCCACTGTGTAAAGATAATTAATATTATGTAAAAGATTAATTATATTATTAAGTTTTACAAGTCAGCCCTATTGTGCTAATAGACACATCTATTTGATGATTAGGTCATGTATTTATAAGAGAGATACATCCCCATTGTGGATCAAATCTCATTCTCTCATAACACATTGTGGAGATCTGAAATTTAGTGCGCACTTCTTATGCGCTAGCTTTCTTGGTCATAGAGCATCCTCTTGTGTGCGCTAGGGTTTATGGTGTGAAGGTTCTTCTCTTGGCAATATAGTAAAGGGTTGCTAGGTTTTTCCTTTGATTGAGAAGGGTTTTCCCAGGATAACTTCTTCTGTCTTGTGCATGGTTATTCTTCTTGTGATTTGGGTTACTGCAGCTATTGTGTTGCTGCATTGTTTATGGTTCAAGTTCATGCTAAATTGAAAAGAAACTACATGTGTTCGAGCCATCATTAAAAATTCAACAGGTTGGTGCCTACAGACATTTATAAAGATAAGTTTTGTGGTTTTCTCTCGCAAGGGTTTCTTAGTTAAACTTTGTGTACCGTGATTTGAGTTTACATGCATTTACTATTTTAAAGTTAATGAATGATTGATGAATGGTCAAATAAAGTAAAAAGTATCTAATATTGATTCACCCCCTCCCCCCTCTCAATATAAGCATAAGTTCAACACCTTAGAAATAGTGATGTCAAACAAAAGTTTGACCAGTCACTTTATATAAATATAGATGTATTCTCTTTATGTAGCAATGTCGCCTTAGATCTAAAATTGGAATTTTATTTTGAGTTGATGTATTAATGTTATTGTGACCTTTATTTTTGTTAATTAGTAATGACAATAAGTTGTTTATTAAAATAGAGTATATTATGGGACAATAAGTTGCTTATTAAAATAGAGTATATTAGGGGAGTCGAAGTTAATGTAACAGGAGTTTTTAAATCAATAGCATAGAAGGGGTCAATTTATTTACAAGGTTATATGACATCAAATGGGAAATTTAAAAACTTCAAAAATATTTGGGGGAATGGAAGATACCAGGTCTCACTTATTTTTAACAACTTCATCCCTATTAATATTATTAGGATGATTTTCGCATTCAATTGCTTATATGAGTTTTTTTGAATAATGATCAATTTTCATAATAATACTAGTGTGATTAATTTTATGCATATTTAATCTCGGATATATACAATTAAAGCAGTGACATCCATGATCCAATGGACAATTACACAATTTGGAAATTGCTATTTGAAATGGAAGAAGCATTCTGTTTCTCATTATTAAAGTGTTTGTTGATTTGATTTTCCAGATCTGATCGATCCTCTTTACTGTTCAGTCATTACATTTTTGTTATGTTCTCCTGATTTGTTTCAGATCTCTCATTTTCACTGCTAGGTTGCTGCAGATTTAGCATGCTAGTCTGATGTTCAGCTCCTTATTTTTCTTCAATCTATTTGTTATTTGCTGTTGGAATTATCTAACCTAGTGATATGCAGTGTCTACACTTCCAAATCTTCCGTACAACACTTTGGTTTACAGAGATCTGAAGTTTTGAGGGTGTTTCAGAAGTTTCCAGATTCAACGGTAAGGTTGAAGTTCTATGAGTGCAGATCTACCATCATGACATGAAATTCTGAACTGACATCAAAATAGAGTTGTTCGATTTTTCGTCCAATTGCATGGAGAATTCAACTACCTGTGAGAGGGAGCTAAGAACAGAGGATTTCAGCAGGTGCGATACCCAGAAAGATCCAAGTGATTGTAGCAGATCCATGCTTGTGAAAGGCCCCAGGACTTGTGAGGGGTTATAGCTGTAGAAATTTCTGCCCTTTTGACTTTTGATGCAAAACAGAAATTTCACCTCTTCAACTAGAGGTTTCCCTGATCTTAGCCCTATGAATTTCAGCCTTAGAGCTGTTGTGAAATAGAGTATAAAACAGCAGCGAAAAGAATACAATATTTGACTTTCTAACAGCTCAAATTTCTAGGGAATCCAAAGAGAAAAGAGACCAAACGACCTGGATAAGTTTCAACCTTCTAGAGCAACTTATCCCACATAAACCAGATCTGAAAATTCACTTTGACAGCAGTTATAACAACAGTAAAACAGCAGGTCTAGCAGCAGCAAACAGCCCTTAGATTCTTCAATGATGATGTTAAATCACTTAACAATTGTCTTTTAAAATGTCAAATCACTTCCCCAGATGGGGTGCTAGTGCGAGCCAACTGGCGCGAGGAGGAAGATCGGGACGGCCAACGAGGCAAGGAGCCATGTGATGAGCTCGTGCCATCGCCCGCCACCCCGACCCTGCATTAATTTGACCTTACGTCATTGCAGCGGCTTTAACTCTGCTGCACCCGACTCTTTTACGAATTACTCTATGGCTCTGTTGTTTGTGTTAGCTTCTCGCCCTCGCTCGCGGACCGACTTGCTCCTCCCTCTGCTGCCCTGGCCTGGTTCAAACTGGACCTTCATGGTGATTATAGCCCCTGCCCACCTCCAGGCTCTCTACCTCCACCTGGTCCATTTGGTCTTC
Source organism: Picea engelmannii (assembly GCA_009831015.1). Lineage (NCBI taxonomy): Eukaryota > Viridiplantae > Streptophyta > Pinopsida > Pinales > Pinaceae > Picea > Picea engelmannii. Next base: position 173,838 of record ML783306.1, on the reverse strand, counting down.
TTCTGCATTCATTCGACGAAACTCATGCCGCGTCAAAGGGGAAGGCCGCGAAGAGGCTCTCCATGGAATCCTCGCCGGCCCCGGCCCTCTATCTTGCCCCCTGGTTCGCCTTCCATGATCTCCTCACCGCCTCTCCAGCCCGAGCCAGCACCTCTCGCCTCCTCCACCCCGCCTGTCTCCCGGTTTGATTGCTTAGCCATCATTGACAGCTCGCCAGGCTCTTCTTCGCGATACCTTCTCGTCCCTCCAATTTCCATAACTTTCGAGCCTTCCCACGCACCAGTAGCTGGCTCCTCAAGGCCACCCATGGGGGCGCCACCTCCATTTCGAAGGGCCCGAAACAACGTGAACCCGTCTTCTGACTCCTTCTTTGACACGCAGCTGAAAGAAAGTTTTACTATTCTCTTTGGTTTGGTCTTCGAACTCCGTCAGGGGGTGGAGGACCTCCAATTCCGTCTGCAGATCACGGATGGAAAGGTCACGACCCTCCTTCAGCTCCTTTCCTCCCTCCAAGATGCTTTCCCCCCTGACCCAGCAGGCGTGGCCTCAGCAGAGGAACCCCATGCAGAGACCAGCGAAGGAAACGCCCAGACGCAGCGCTCCGCAGAGATTGTTGTGGAGCAGGTCGAGCATGAGGACACGGGCGTGGAGAAGGCTACAGGACAGCATGCGATACAGGACACCTCGCCAATCGCCAACAGGGATGAGAGCAACGTGGACGCTGACATGCAGTTGGAAAGCAAAGGGACACTCGTCGAAGAGGAACCTTGGTACGAGGCCGTTCTTGCCACCTGGCCAGGTTATTTGCCAGGTGTTTGAGCCCACAAGGGTTCTTTACTTTTTAATAGGTTTTTTTAGCTGCTTTCCAGTCAGCTTAGTTCTGATATATAAGACTGTTAAATTATCAATGCTTGATTACCCGGCTGGCTGGACTGGTTTCCCCTCTATTGGGGCAGTTCAGAAACTACAGTACGGTTACTATCTAATTTTTGTATCTCTGACTTGGTTTTTTGAAGGCCCTTTATATATAAAACTTCTTACTTACAAAAAAAAAAATGTCAAATCACTTAACAGTTGTCCTTTTACATGTCAAATCATCAAGACCTATATAGCTGTAATAACAATACATGAACATATATGGCTGAAAACAAAATCTGGAAAGTGCATAAGTTTTGGACAGCTAAAACTTCATTAATACATTAATATACACAAGATGAAGTACATGTACATACCATAGCCTTCTCTCAAGGCTAGTACAAGTCCACTAGCTCTCCAAAACCTTGGCTAGGGAAAACATGAAAATCCTAGCTCAACCAAAAAGCTAAAACATGCAAGAATAACTCCAACAAGTCCTCCAAGGTAAGACATCCTCTTCTCTTCTTCTCCACCAAAGATACCCTAGGGTTTTATCACAAAACCCTAATCTCAAACCTCCAAGGGGCAAACCCTAACCCTAGACATCCAAGATGCTCCAAGATACTCCAAGAAGACCAAGAAATCATAGGGACTACAAGAAAGTGAGAGATCAAGTACAAGTGAAGAGCCAATAGAGAGAAAGAAGAGCAATCATCACCAATGTCTCCTCCACAAGAGAAGACCTAGTCACAAGAGCAAACTCCAAATGAAGACATCTCCTCTAGGCTTCATAACTCCACCCAAGGTTCATGAGGAAACCATAGCGACTTCCTCCAAGAAGCTAAGTACAAAGAGAAGAGATATAATGATGTATGTGATGATTATGAGGAGGACTCTCCTTCCTCTATCTATAAAAAGGTAAGAGAGGCCAACAATACCTCTATCTATATGAAGGTAAGAAAGGTCAACAATACAATGTGACCCTAAGCCCTTACAAGCAACCTATAATGAGCACTTGTAGGCCAACACAAATGACGCGCTCCACTCCAAAGTACACATGTCATGCTCCAAGGTGATGTTGTACACAATAAGGGCTACAAAAGGTAAGTCAACATCCCTCTGTCACAAGCCTCCACGAGCTCCATCGATCCTCCTAAACAATGTACTCCACTAGGTCATCTCCCCTTACAATAACATTTTCATAGCCCAGGTGTCCCCAAGTTAACTTCAAGCCTCCAAACTAGAATTCAAGCAACCCCGTGCTATCTAGGGCTTGATGCCCTCCTCTAAGATTCACAATACTCCTCCTTCCAAGTAGGGCGTTCTCCAAGCAAGCAAACTCTCCATGTGGCCACAAATGCAAGGCGTCCACCAATCTGTCAAGAGAACTCCAACGCCTAAAAGAAGAATACCAAGCCAACACCTAACTAAGGTCAAGCAATCATTGAGCAAGTTGTCTCCACCATGCAAATCCCTCACAAACCATCTCCCATGCATTGATCCATCTCAGACCATTCAGGGGTTGGACATACACCATGTACCCAAAAGCTCATGAAGCACCCCAAACATGAACACTTTGGAAATAACCCAATAAACTAACACTCCCTCTTTACAAGGAAAGCATTTATACCGACACATGTCGACTCCACCAAACCTACTACATGCAAATCTGTATTGATTGTGATCCTAAAATCAACCATTATCATCTGTAAGGAAACGGTCACCCACATTATCACAGCATCTCAGTCAAAAGAATAATGACCACCTATGAATATGAAGGAACACATCTCTAAAACATAAGCGACCTGCCAAACTCCCACCATCCTCCATGTCCACATCACAGGCCAAAATGAAAGGACACTAGATCATGAGTTGTCAAGGACATCCTGCAAAGAAGTTCACATCTCCATACAAGATCAAGACAATTGGATCACATCTATCAATATCACAAAGATAGAAATCTACATAAGTCAACTCCTTGATCAAGTAACACAAAGCTTGATATATAGGCAACAATCCATGCAAGGTCATCAACAACCTATTAACATGAGAATCCCTCTCATGCACCTCAAATGCTTCGGCAATTGAAACATCAACTTGAACTAGGTCAACTCCCTCATCCTAAGAGAATCATGAAGAAAGAGTAACATCATGGGAAACTCCCTCTATCTAACGGAATGCTCCCTATGCTCTACAGTGCTCCCTATTATCCACCATTTTGTACAAGGATTTGTCAAGTAATTTCCATCACATGTCTTGGAGGTTTCCAAGTGTTGAGTTTTGGGGTACCTTGGGAAGTGGTCCCTTGTGGTTGTGTCTCTCTAACCACAAGAGGGAATTGATTAAACCCTTGTACTTTACCTTTTGTTCTAATTTCACTTTGACTTAGGAGATTTAAGTCAAAAGTGAAATTTTGTCATTTTAGGCAAAAGTGACCATTAATTCACTTTGTGAGTGAATTAAAGGACATGAGGCAAACTTAGGAAACTTCACCAAAAGTGGGTTTCTAAGTGAGATACTTGTGAGAAGATCTCACCCATTGATTAGAGATGGCAAGAGACGATCTTGGCCATCAATCTCTAGGTTTGGCCTAAGGATGGCTAAAGAGGGCACAAGGGGGCAAGAGAGGCATCATTCAAGGGGAGAGTTTGGAGAGGAGCAAAGAGATGATAATGGAGGCATTAGGTGAGGCTAGCTTTGGCACTCTCATTAATGGAGGGCGCAAGGAGGCTTAGGGCTTCATTATTTTGTTGTGTGTGTTCATGCTTGGTGGAGGGCGCACTTGAGGAGGGGGGCGCAAGCTTAGCAGGCACATGTTGGAGTGAGGCTTTTGCAGATCTGATTGGCAAGGGTTTGAGGCAGCATACTGTTAAAATATTGTGTAACTGCAAAGAATATTCTTATCCCCTTTTGTGGATAAAGATAAAATATATTTATTATTGATTAGATCAATCCCCTTTTATGGATTGATCATGTTGGGCATTGTAATTGACCAAATCCCCTTTTGTGGATTGATCAAACCCTAATTGTAATAGGCTAAATGAAAAGACGGCCCCAAAATATATTAAAGTGGTTATAACCACCCAGAATGAGAAGTCGGCCTTGCCAGTGAAAAGACACATGTTCAGCACCTGCGAATTTGTATAAATAAGAGAGGCCAGCGCCTCATTTGGACACACACTCAGCTCACTCATCTAGTGCGCAAGTATTGAAGGAAGTTGCAGTTACCAGTTGCCGGAAGAAGGAAGAGAGAGAGAGGCGCATCCTTGGGAGAGGAATTTATGTGTTGTTTGGTTCATTATCTTGACATTGTATTGGCTATCTATATTAAGGAAGTTTTGTTGGGTTTTCTTCCCCTTGAGGGTTTCCCAGGGGAAATGCTTGTGTACTCTTGTGATTGTGTTTCTCTTAGTGATCCTATCTATGCTATTGTTATCTAGTAACTAGAAAGGTAACCTAATAATAGCTTAAACTTTAACACATACAAGAGGCAGTTTGTGTGGAAGGGTTTCTCAAACAGCCAAAGAAAAGATCAAGGGCGCATTTGTGGTCTAGCTTGGTCAAGGAAGGAAGGGCGCATTCTTCGAGGAACCTTCTTGCATAGCTTGAGAGGAGCTTGCAAAGTGTACAGGTTCCATTGTATTTAGTATTTACTTCCTTGTTGTATTCCATGCTTGAGACACTCCATATATATACATATATTCTAAACAGGTTTTCCCCATGGGGGTTTTGTCCAAGGTCATGTTGACCAAAAATTACACTCGTTCATTTTTCATGTATGCTTAGTTGTATCTCAGCAGTAAGAGCTTGTAAAGATCCTAGAGGAGTGTTATTTGTTTTATGGTATTTGCATGTGCTAACATCAGTTCTAAAACCACTTGCAAGGGCACCACAAAAGAGCACTTAACCATCAGTTTGAAGGGATTTTTCTTGGCAGAAATTTCAGACCTGTTTGCTGTCCTAAAACAGCAGCAAGGACAGTTTTGATAAAGTAAACTTAGAGGTCACAAGACAGGCCTGTTGGGCAGCCTTCTAGTTCCTCAAAAATCTACAGGTAGCATGGTAATTCTAGCCTTTCAAAGGTTGGAATTTTGGTAGAGGCTATTTCAGTTGTGCATCATTCTAATTCATGGATTTTTGGGATTGACTTGGAGGTAGTATTTTTGAATGGTGTTTTCTCCTTGGTTGATGGTTCATCTTCATGGTTGAACATCCTTGATTGATGGAGCTTTGGGTTTTATGGATTCATCTCATATTTCGGTTGATGATCGTGAGACACTTTGGTTGATGTTATTGTGGGTATGACTCAATTGTTTTGACACCATTACATCAGTGGCTCAGATTGTTGGTACTCATGGATGATGATGCTATACTTGATAGTGAGAGCACTCTAGTGTTAGAGATGTTTATGATGATCTTGTTGTGACATTTGACACAATAGACAAGGACCTCCATAGCCCTTTATGGCATAGTTTTCATGGTGATATGTCATGTTTTGAGAGGTCAACCTACTCCATGTGCCACTCATTGCTTTATTGTTAGAGCGCTTGGCTTGTTCTACATGTTTTGACATTGAGATTGCACCTTATGATGAATATACACTTCATATCTCTTGAGCACTCTAGTGTCCTTGGAAGGTTTTGACACTTGGAACACTTTATGATGACATGGACTATCGCTCCTAGTGGAGCGCTCCTCTTGTGCATCTATTTTGATGTAATCCTAGCCCTCACAATGGGCTAATTGACTCATTTGAGCTTGTTATGGAGCACCCTAGTGCTTTGATGATGATTTGGCATGATTCATCTTGATTGAGGTTTTTTACTTGGGCGCCCTCACTTGTTTGGTGACTTTGGCACTTAGATAGACTTGTACACATTGTAACCTTTGGGGTGCCTTGAGTTGGGCATTGTGTTGTGTTCCTGCAATGGGATATGTATATTTCTTCGTCCATTGCAACACTTGCAATGAGAGTTGTGACATTGCATGGGGAGTTGTAATACTGCATTGAGAGTTGCATCAGTTGCACTAGGCATTGTAAGCCCGCCTAAGGCATTGTGACACTTGCCTAGGGCATTGTGACCTGCTTTGGAAGTTGTATCATTGCCTTGGGAGTTGACATTGCCTTGGGAGTTGTGACATTGGTTTGGGCATTATAGTTGCATTGTGTGTTGTGGCATTGCATTGAGAGTTTTGACACTACATAGAGAGTTGTGTCATCGCATTGGGAGCAATGACATATGCCTTGGGCATTGGAGAAGGTGGCAAGCATGTGAATTTCCACCTTTCTAGATGGAGTGCTCACTTACCTTGGCACATGTGTATGATAGCTCATCACTTGTATCATTGTTTATTGCTAGAAAGGGGTCATCCCCTTTTCCATGGTTATTTATTGGCATCTTGCACGTAGATTGATGAATTGGTGGTTTGACCCCTCATATTGGGGGATCTAATTACTTGCACATGAATTAATGGTGCTACACCTTGGAGACCACTATTACATGTTATTTTTAGGAGGAATGTGTCACTTACTTGGTCCACATGTGCCATGTGGGGTTCATTGTATATTTTGAGAGCGATCTCACTTCAAGGGCACTTATATTTTCATAGAGTGCCCAGATTTCCACCAAATCAACACCATTAGATGTAATATGGCCACGGGATTTCCAAAATTTGTTCATAATAGAAATTCAAGAAAAATTTGATAACATTATGTTGCTTTTAAAGTCTATCGTGGGAAAATTCTCGCCGCATTTGAGGAGCGCCCCACCTTTATTGCTTGAGCGCTTTGGTTATTTTGGGAGATCATTATTAATGTATGCCCATGGTGGGGAGCACAATAGTTGTTGGTCATGAACCCAACTCCCTTATTTTGTTGAATAACTCCCTTGAGTTGGTTATGCACCCTAGCTCAAGGCTCTTCCAGCATCCCACTAGAATAAAGCTCAGCATTATCCTCGATCAAGTATTACAACTCTCCTCCAATGAACAATTGGAAGTCTTGCAAATGGAAGAAACCAATGCAACATGACTAGCTACATGGAGGTACACTTTCCCTCACTAAAGATTTGGGCACTGCTACATGTTCTTAAGCCTCCTGCAAGCAAGAAGACTCGTCCAATCTCTCATTAGAAGGTACACATGCCATTAGATCAACAAGCAACCTGTAAAGGCCACCCTCTCTAACCCCTCTAGCCAAAGTCATTGGACTAGCTAGACTACAATAACTGAAGGTGCATTGTTGTCCCTTAAAAGCAACTCTCTATTGTACATCTGCCATACACGACATTGAAAGAAGGTTCTTCCTCAAACCAAGAACAAAAAGAATATCATTCAACTCAAGACTATCAACTGAAAGCATCTAAAAAGAAATAGAGCCAACAACTCTCATAGGATACGTAGTGTTACCCCCCTAGCCTAGGGGTAACTAAGGAGATGATATCTCGAGGCCCGTAGGTAGCAGACATGGAGTGTCGAGAGCTGGAAGGATAGCAAAGCCCACAGAGCCCCTCTTCTTCGCCACACTTCACCATCATCATCAACAGCAGAGCGACGTCCACCACACTGACTCAATCCACAGAGGGTGACAGGTCTTGCTTCATGAGGTAACTAGTCAAGTTTAATGGTAAGTATCGTTTTAATACTTGGGGCATTCAGATAAGTTTCAAAGGTTTCTTTTTTATTTTGAAATGATTGCTCAAAAGTATGTTTTTAACCATTTTTCACCTTGGTGGTTTCTAGTAAGTTCGCCACCCCCGGAGAAAGGGGTGCCACAGGGGGTCCTTCTTAATGGACCATCGTGCCATTCTCGACCATCTTTTATCACTTTTCATCTTCATTCCTCTTTGTATCCTCATCTTTTGTGCTTTAAGGTTACATGTTCCCCAAAAAGGGCTTATACCTCATTCTCTTATAGGAAGAAGGGGCTAAAGGCCCAGGGGTTGTTGCAGCTAGTGTCGATAAATAAAGAAAAAGAAAAAGCAGCCACGATCAAAATGCAGTGGCAGGGACACAAGGGACATAAAAGCCACAGTCCAAAAACTTGAGCTTCTACCTTTCTAGGCGCTCGCCCTAAGTCCTAAGTGCAAATGAATGCCTCACCTATTTGAAAAGGACTTATAAGTATCCCACTTGAATAGAAATGCATTTAATGCACAAAATCAAGAAATCTTGTAAAGGGGACTTGCGAACTATCTAAAGAAAATAAAGAAAAAGGCAATTATGGGGATTGGAAAAAGGTTGTGCCCCAAACGAAAGGTAACTCAAGGATGCAGTGCACCCTCCACAAAGGCACCCATGGAAATGAGACCATATGAGACCCTTGCATGTCAATGACCCCATGCCTAAAATTTTATCCCTCATCCACCTCACATTCATCACATGGCCTAGATAGGGTTCACCCGGGAAACACTCTTCTACTTGGGGAATTGGTTTGGCCAATAGGACCTTTTGATAACCCTCCCATATTTAAATTTGTTAAATCGCATAAAGTCTTTGAGCATGTATTTAATTTGAAAGGGGGGATCCGATGTACTTGTTTGGGTGGATTTTGTATTAAGATTGATTTACTTGGCATGATTCATATGACTTGTGGACCCTTGGAGGGCATACCTTTTTTGTCTTTGGAGGATCTTGCTTGGTGACATCATTCATGGAGTTACTAAAGTACTTTGGATCTCCATAGGGGTATGAAGTCCATAGGATGAATGTTGTGCCCCACATGTTGGAGGGAATTATTAATGAGTGTTGCACATCGTATGATGTCTTCGACCCATGAAAGAGGCCTTGGATGATGAGACTAGCATGGTGTCACCCTCCCATGCTAGAATGTTGCACTCTCAGAGCATGACGTCAAGCCTAAAGTGCTTGATTTGACTTGGGTCTTGCACTTGGTGGAGTTGTGGGACATGAACCCCACACTTTTATGGATTAGTGGGATGATGTGGCACTTTGGGAGATGACGCCCTAGCCTTTGGAGGCTATCTCACCCAACATCCACCCTTGAAGAAGACGTTGGGGACTTAAATCTCTTAATTTTGTTATTTTTGGTCATTATTTAGCATATGTGGACAAAAATCAAAAAGATTG
>ML783306.1:99317-116095 GCA_009831015.1 Picea engelmannii | reverse complement strand
CATTTTGCTATATTCACCCTCATATGCTATATACATGAGCAAACTTCACATATTTTGTGTCTAATGGTTTAGATTTGCATGGATGAAGATGAATATGTATTTTTTAATAAAAAGTTGAATATTTTATGTATTTTTGTACTATCAATTCTTTGTTCAGTTTTTTTTCCATATTTTGGCTGTTCCAGTTCCGGTCCAGTTCTAGTTTTGATAATATTGCTTTCAATAAGCGCTCCCTCTAATGGTTTAGATTTGCATGGATGAAGATGAATACGTAATTTTTAATAAAAAAAATTGAATATTTTTAATAAAAAAAATTGAATATTTTATCTATTTTTATACTATGGATTCTTTGTTCAGTTTTTTCCATATTTTGGCTGTTCCAGTTCTAGTTTTGATAATATTGCTTTCAATAAAGGCTCTCTCACATTGTTACTAGTTGATTCCGGTTGTTGCCCATAACAGCAAGCCTTCAAACAATGTCCTCTAGTCAAATGCTCTTAGATAATATAGAAGGGAGCATTCACAACTAAGAGAAATAGGAGAGAGGGACATTGTGGGAATGAGAAAGTGGTAGTTAAAACTTAGGGAGGGGAACAACAATCCACTCTGATTACTGATGACTAGCAACAAAGGATGGGAGAGAGAAATGTAGCTGAGAGATTGAGCGGGTGTGAAATGGGAATGGTAAGGAATTAGTGACTATTGAATGAGATAGAATGTACTGACAAATGAAAAGATGCAAAAGATTGAGGATATGGGAGCGATGTAGACCAAGGTAAAACAGGATGATGCAATGGCAAATTTATCTATGCAAAACAGAAATGCGGACTAAGTAAAGGCAGGAAACAATGGACTACAAAAGAGGTGCTCTTAGACCAAAATGGATTACTGCAGCAAATAAAAAATAGGCGGCAGGAATAGAAAGTACAAGGAATGGTATAAGTTGGAGTTGGGAGTGTCAGGTGGCAAAATGGAAGTAATAATAGAATGCAGTACATTTGATTATTCCCGATTCCAAACAAACAACATGGCAAACGGGAATAAGCACAATGATTTTAAATTTCTTTAGCTTGACTTAGCTACCAGTACTGTGTAGCTGAATGCATAAATTCTCTGCTCATTAAATAATAGAAAATAAAGGACCGAATTACATATCTAACACACAAAAGGCCAGGCTATGAATTAGCATTTACCTTCATTATTGTCTTCTGCCGAGGCCAGAGAAAGGGGAGTACATGGAATTTGCCATTGAAAGGAAGCGAAAAAAGTTTGGTGGTCTGCATCCGGAAACGATTTCTTGAGATACTTTTCTACAGCACTTTTGCTGGTAAACCAGGCCTGTTTCTTGCCACGTTGCAGGGTCTTGGGTAAAATCAAGTACCTGTCCACCCAAAACCCAGATGCAGTCCTCCTCCTCCCAACCTTCCATTTCCACTTATCTCCCGGATTCGGCCATTCCCCTGGAGCGTAAGGAAAACCTTCTCCTCCCTGAGAAGGTCCCACGGGCTCCAAAGACACATTTTCTAGGGTTTTAAGGGTTTCACAATCTGAACGGGGTTTCTGTACATCAGGCGTTGAAAGAGCAGAATCGAAACAGCCCGGGCTGCCCGGAACCGAAGCTCCATTCGCATCTAAATCCATTTCATCACAATCCCCGGTGGCGCCATTTTCTATAATCCTCCCTCTCATATTTGCATAATCCAGGGTTTCTGTCTGACTTTTCGGCCAGTCATACGTTGCGAGCTCGAATCCTTCCGAGTGCAGAGAATTGAGATTTTATGTCCAAGCGTCGCTGCATAATCCAGGGTTCCTGGCCTACTTTTCGGTCGGTTCTACGTCGCAACGTTGAAGCATGCCAAGTGCAGAGAATTATGATTTTATGACCAAGTGTCGATCGGTCACTTTACTGTTGGTGCTATGAAAACATACGTAGCATGTGGTCTCATGGAGCCCACTTTCATGCCAACCATGTGGTCCCATGGAGCCTACTTCTAAGGGAAATAAGGGGAGATTTCTAAGGAAAATGAGGGGAGTAAGTAGCGCATTAAAATCGGCATCCCCTTTCCCTGGTGATTTGTCACAAGAGCAAAACTTTTGCGTGAGCAGATGTTTTCATTAACATACTCTATCAATTATCATGTTTCATGATTGTTGTCAATGTGGGATAATTATAAGAAGGAAAAATGTATCATTTTAGGATGTGCGTGTTTTTTACATACTCTAACAATGATCATGTTTCATAATTGTTGTCAATGTGGGATAATTATAGGAAGGAAAAATGTATTTATCTCAATTGTTGGTGTTTCTTACAAATAAGGATCATTAAAAGTATCTTGCCTATTGGGTTATTTATGGATGTTTCCACGATATCAGTTTGAGTTTGAGTGAATATAATTTATTTTCTAGTTTTTTATATGAAATTGTAGGGTGATAGTTAGAGCGAGGCATCGTGTTATTGTGAGGAGGAAGGAGAGAGTGGAGTCAATTTTAGTGCAAGAGTGAAAAACCTTAGAAGAGTAGAAGAAAAGAGAAAGAAGGAAGGCCATTAGGTTGATTAGGGTTTTAGGGTTGATTATGTGACCAAGGGTTGTAGATTAATTATGTAGTTTAATTAGGTCATATCAATTAACAGAAGTAATAGTAGGTTAACAAAGGAAGGCAACCTAACTAGGGTTGATTTATTGATATCCTTTGGTGAGCTAGGTAACATAAATGTTGAATATGAAAGAGAGATGAAAAGGAAGGAACTCTCTTGGAAGAACATCATTGTAGGTGTTAAAGCTACTTGGGTTGAAGATGAAAAATGTCATAATCTTCTAGTAGAGGGTTTTCTCCACTTGAACAAACCTACACACATTGTTACTCCTTTCATCTTAGTCTCCAATACAATGTAATAAAAACACCTAAATCTACCATAAAAATGACGAAATAATGAATGATGTATGGTGACCCAAAGTGCGCTTAGAAAGGTACATCAAAATGTATGTTTTATATCAAAATGGATCGTCTACTCATGGGACATGACCTTAGGATCTGCATTTGAAAATTCAAAAGCTTGAGGTTCAATGAGAATTTGAAATTTTACTAGCACTTGCCAAAGCTTCTTGAATATATAGATGCATGCACATCTATTGATCCTCTTAGGGAGTGTTGCAAACTAAGTTATCGGTCTATTATTATTGAAGTTGTTGTTCAATTGGCACCGAGAGACTAAATCTCACTATCAAATAATGTTGCCTTATAATTGTTTTGGCATCCACATATGCCTCCTTGGCCATCTGACACTACCAACAAGATTTATTTGCTTCAATTAAATATGTGTGAGGTCAAATTTAACATCTAACAGTAATATATATATAGCATTTGTGTGTAAACACAAAATAACAGTGGAAACAACATTACATGTTGTGAGTTCTATAAATGTCCATTTAATTAAAAGCATTAGCAAAACAAAAGGCATTCTACAATGAGATAACCATGAATACATATATGTAATCAAAGCCATGTCCACCAAATCGGTCACTGAGGAGTGATTTCCACTCAATCATAGGACTTAGCAGTGGCTTCTATCCCCAAGCTAGACCATGATACCATCGGGGTGAAGGAAGCTCTTACGGTGCTCTAATATCACTTAATCCAACCCATTACTCTCGTGACAAGCCCAAGTGCTCAATGCATAGCACTCCAAGTCCTCATCTAGCCATCACACAACCATGGCACTCTCTTACACTACCCTACACAACACGATGAAGTTTATGAAATGTTTCATAATCTAATAAAATAGTTTACTTTCATAAAGTTTAAGCAATATTATGACTAATTGTCATGAAAACCTACACACTTAGAAGTGAGTTGATTGTAAGTCCAACACATCCTGAATCCCGAAAATGCCCAATAATCCATTGTGCCAAGCGAAAATGCATAAGAATCAATCATCCTCTACCAAGTCCAAAGACCATCCCTGTAAAGTCCAAAGATTGTCAAGTGAACAAAGATGTTCACAAAACTACTCCCAAAAAAATTACACATAAAAGATTATCAAGAATCTAGCGGGCAAAAAAAGTGTAGATAAACATCTCAATCTTGTATTCTATGAAACTATGTATAAATAATTGTGAATGATTCAATCAGGAGTGAATCATGATCCTACCAAAAACCACTAAGAAGTAAACTAGGTGAACTGTTAATATTACCTCGAATCCTAAAACTAAATTGTAGAAAAATGTCAAACAATCATGAAAGTCATAAGTGACTAAATCCGTAAATGCCAAAGTGTGGAAAACCATCCATCAAAATAGCATTGATGCCAATGTCCTAAAAAAACTAAAAAACCTCAAGAATGCCAAGTGTTGAACTGTCTTGGTGAATATCCTTCGATGGTCAAACTAACAAATCCAATATCCTCAAAATCAATCTTGAAAAAATAATTAAAAAACATCAAGTGCTCCATGTTGATTAAATTGTCAATTCCTTCCTTAATATGTCATCCTAAGTAAAATAGAATCCTCGAGAATCAAAATGAGTAGACTCATAAAATTGAAACTTGACAATCATCATCGAAAGGTCAGAAGTCCTAAGACTTGTGAATTAACAAATTCAATATACCCCCCCTGAAAAGAGAAAAGGGTAACCATCTTTCCTTTGAGTGAAGTGTGAAGACTCAATCCTCAACTCAAAAGACAACTTCAAGTGGACCCCAATCATGCCCTAAAATCATCAATTCCTAAATCAAAACATTCATAGCCATTTGACAACTTGGCTAGGAAATGCAATTTTAGTAGGTGGTTGGTAATCCTTCTTCTTGTTTTCCTCGTCCAAGTCTTCCTTCAATGCTACACTAACTTCAGTTTCATCAAACAAAAGAACTCCAACTCAAAATTGTCAAGATCAATTTTATCATCTTGCTCCAGTAAAAAATGTTGGTTGTGCTTGAAGCATATCCACACTCTTATGCATTACTTGTAAACAAGGAATGACATTAGTGAGAGTTCCTTTGTTCATGGGAATTGATGGTCTTGGAGTTGTGGTTAGCAATGTTTGTAGTAAATTAATCATTCCTTCAATTCCTACCATTATGTAGTTCTCTTAGAACCAAAGATGCAATATTTGCAAAAACTGCTAAGTCTCAAATACTTCTAAGACCCGTTTCAAGCCCCCTTATTCAATTTTGAGTGAGTTTTACAAAACAATTCTTTTGAGACTCGAGCATCAATCCTTCTAAGATCTTTGACCTCTAAATATCACAACAACAAAAGCAATCGCCAAGTGAAAGTGAAAAAATGTAAAACAATCACTGCAATTGTTGCAACAAGCTACCAAACAAATTACATCACAAGCACAAGCATCAAAGTGTCGCAACAAAGCAAAAATAATCAAACACCTTTGATCCCCCATTCAATTTTGGGCCTTATCGATATCACCAAGCAAATAAATAGAAATAGAAATCCCATCAATCTACAGTCATACAAAAGCCTTTACTTATACCTCCAATAGTTTTGAAGGGCTTTTTGCAACTCCACCCCGAAGTAAGACTCCTAATTTAAATGGACTCAAGTATGCCATATCCAACATTGTTTATTGTTTATTGATGCTCAACATTGTTTACGAGTGTTGATTAAAAGTTTGTTTCATTGATCATAACCCTTTGCTTTCCTTCTTTATAGGAGAGTGCTTTAAGTTGCATTTTGTGCTTGTTTTGAAATAAAAAGTAAGATAATCAAGATGCACCAACATTGTCACAAGACATCAATATTCATCATGACATGTGCACATTGTTCCACATTCAATTTCAAGTGGCTCTAAAACAAGCTCCATAAAATAGTTCAAGCTCTCATTACAATGCTAAAACACCTTATATCCTCGAGTTCTAAAAAACCTTATAACTCCAATCACTTGCAAAAATATATCTCTTTCCAATCACATTTCCAAATTCAAGTTTGAACATATCTCTTTCCAGTCACATTTCCAAATTCAAGTTTGAACATATCTCTTTCCAGTCACATTTCCAAATTCAAGTTTGAATATATCTCTTTCAAGTTCAAAATAACTCTCAAAAACACTTTATATAAACTTCCAAATTTCAATACCTTACTTTAATTCCCAAATTCTTGCCATGCCTCGAAATTACTCATATTGTTTTGCTCTTACATTGTTACCATTGTTATTATTTATGGTGTAGAGGAATGATGTGCTCTTAAACTCCTTTTATAATGTGGAATATATTTCGAGAGGAATTATGTGCTTATTTCCAAAGTGGGTTTCTTTCTTCTACGAAAGTGATGCTCGACTAATTGCCCCTACGTATATGTCGTCCAAAGTCAATCAAGCAAGCATGGTAAGCTTTTTGTTGTACATAAGTTCAATCGGTGCATAGGAAGCGGTTTGGAACTTCTTTGATTGGAGCATATCAAACACCTCTTATTCCTCGGCTATATTCTCCTCAACTCTACCTACATGCCAAATATTACGAATATAATAACGAGTGATAATGGATCATGATCATGCCCAAATGTTTTCCATATAGTGGTAGCCACATTTAGGTACTCTCCCCATTGTACAATGCCTTCTGGAATTTAGCTAGACTTATTATCCTCACACTATACATCATCGTCTCCAAACCATTGTCTTTTAGGGATAGATAGATCTATCATTAGCATCCTTTCACTCGATTGCAATTACACCTACAACTTGATTTGTAGTAATCTTTGCACATGTCAACTCTCTATCCAACATCTCCCTCTCTTTATTCATTTCTTGAATGTTTTATTGATAATCATGCATTACAACATTTCACCTTGGATGAAGCATTACCCATACATCTACTACACTAGCAGTCACAATGATCCGGATTATATTGAGAACGATGTGAAGGTAGAGATATAACAAGGAAATACACAGAGATATTGCGAGGAACACAATAATACAATAATACAGTAAAACGCATATTCTATTAATGACTTTCTAAAATAAAGTAAAATGCAAAGCACACAAGCTAAGCTAGAATGGTGGTAGCTTATCTTTGAAGAGAGAGATATGTCGGTGATGCTCATTCGCAAGAATCTGATTACAAAGAGGTCGAAAAGGCCTTTTAACACAAAGCATCAATGAGAAAACCCTAAACATCCAAAACTCTCACCCCATAAGATGAAACGCCAAAAGCTTTGTGGGCCCTGATGTGGTTAGTTGATACGTCAACTTCTCGGGGGCACAACTTTTGCACACAATCTCCATTTTGGGTGCTCGATACCTCGTCAGAAAGGTCTAACTGAGGAGTACACATTCCCTTCAACCTAATATCTGCCTTTGACTACATGTTAGGCGCTCCCTAACCAAAAAAATGTCGTTTAGGGTCTTAAAACAACCTTGAAAGTTTACGACTCGAAAAACTGTAAAAAAAAATGCCAAGATGGGGTCTTGTGAGGCGTTCCTTTTGTAAATGAAACCATACCTTATCTCCCACTTCTAACTTCTGTGGTACCCAATGATGATTGTGGCATTGCTAGCACTTAGCATTGGCTTTGTGCAAAATGTCATGTACTTCTTATTGAATGTGTTGGATTCACTCAACAAATTTGGTTGCTCAATCAACCTCATTCTGAGCATGGGAGGACTCTTCTCATGTAGTTGCAATGGGCAGAGCTACGTCAATGGGGGCCAATGGTTGGAACCCCAAGCACACCTGAAAAGGGTTGTGACCAATAGAGTTGTGGAGGGCTCTATTGTAGCTATGTTGAACATAAGGAAAGCTCTCATCCCATGTGCGTTGATGTTTTGAATTGTACATCCTCAGGATATGGACAATCATCATGTTCACCACCTCTATTTGTCCATAAGTCTATGGGTGGAAGGCAGTCGATTTGGTCAGCTTGGTGTCCATCATAGACCATGGGCTGGACCAAAAAATACTCAGGAACCTACTATCTCGATCTGAAATAATGGTTTGTGGGAGCCCAAAATGAACCTAAACACATTCAAAGAAGAGCTTAGCAGTGGCCTCGGATGTGATGCTCTTCTTGCAAGGTGCCAAAACTTCCATATTAGATAAACGATCAACGACCACAAAGATAGAGTCATTCCCATGCTTGATTGAAGGCAAACTGAACATGTAATCCATGGAGATGGACTCCCAAGGCCTGTCGGGAGTAAGCAAAGAGGTGTATATCCCATGTTTCTTGATGGCGGGTTTGACAATGGCGCATGCAATGCAAGATTTGATGTACTAGCTCACATCTTGTCAAAGCTTCGGCCAATAAAAATGATTTTGCAGTACTTTCATTGTTTTGTCCACACCAAAGTGTCCTGCCACCCGATTGTAATGAGCTTCCTAGATAAGCTTTGCACACTCGCTTGAAGGAACACAAAGATGGCTCATATGGCATAACAATCCATCCTGGAGATGAAAGTATGGAACTGGTTTGCCTGCGCTCAATGTCTGATGGGTAGCAGCAAAGTCAGAGTCATTATTGTATAATTATGGCCACTCAAACATCTCATGCCCACATGAGTTAAGAACCGTGGTTAGCGCCACAACCGGGGGTTGACTAAGGTAGTCTACGACATGGTTGGAGTTGCCCTTCGTGTCCTTGATGTTCAAGTAGAATTGTTGTAGGTACATGGACCATTTCTGATGGAAGACATTCTATAACTTTCCTTATGTCTGCATGAATTGTAGAGGCCTATGATCAGTGTGGATGATCATTTCCTTTCCCATAATGTAATGCTTCCACTGTCGACATGCTTGCACAATAGAGTACATCTCTTTGTCGTAGGTGGGGTATCTTCGAACAACATCAGAGAGTGTTTCACTATGATAGGCCACTAGATGCCCATGTTGAATGAGGACTACACCGCTAGCATAATCAAAAGCAAATGTCTTGATCCGAGATATTTTCATCGATGTAACTTATTAAAGAATTGTATTAAATTAGCATAAAATGAAGTGCACCATAAAGAAGGAAAAACTCAATAATGAAGAGACATATGCATCAGATCTGAACACAAAAAAACTTGATAACGGAGTTCGTCCTTGGTGGACTACGTCTCTAGGTCCTGCTCTCAAATGGGTAGGCCTTTTTATTAACTCGGCAAAAGAATTTGGCAAAATACATAAGTATAGCTCATTCTAGAGTTAAGATGCAGAAGTTTTGCTCATATCAGAAAAAAAACAACACCACTGGATTCATGGCATCGAATTACCCAAAAACGATTGTCTCCACGCCTCGATCCGAGTTTGACACTTTTAAGCCCATGAGAAATTGTCTCGATTTACGTGCCTACAATCTGCAATGATTAAAAGGAATCTTTCTCGAATTTTGTTCCTTGTTCGTACGGTCACTCGCCCTAGTCCTCCCCCCCATGCATTGGTGAATTTCAAAATTTAAATAATAAAGGCGGTCAGATTAACCAACGGGAACGTTTGGTCCAATGGTTGACGGATGTATATTTGGGCACTTGTATTGGGGAGAGGTCCCGGGATCAAACCCACGAGCCTCCCCCTTTGGCTTGTTTGTTTTGCAACGGTGGAACCTCCCTGCTAACTTTGGCAAAGGCGATAACTATGGCGGTGTGTTGTTTGAACCGTGGAACCTTCCCGCTAACTCTGGCAATTGGCGATAACTTTGGTGGTGTGTTGTTTCAACCAGCCAGATATGGTGGTGGTTACATTTAAATTTGGTAGATTGGGGGTTGGTGCCAGCCAACCCCGCCATTTTTTAAATATTTGGTTGTTGGGCGTCATTGTGCATTTGCCCACTGCCATGTGGCAGCCCATGACTGGGCCACATGGCAGCCTTTTATTGATCCATGTCACCACTTCCACAAGGTCATGCCACGTCATCCCTGCCACATCAGCTTGCCACGTCACCTGTCAGGTGGTTGTACAGATTGCCATGTGGCACTTTTCCATTGGTCCATGGACTGACTGAAAAAGTCCAAAAATGAGTGACACGTGGAAGCCTCTGGTGCTGCCATGTCATCATGTTGACGTCATCATGACACGTGTCATCCTATGTGTGTGCCACATACCTTGTACGTACGTTGACATCATCTAACTGGTGCCGACGTCAACAGTATTGATGCTGACTCATCCCTATTGACTGGGCTAGGTTGACCAAAACTTTGACCGCGAATATATTTTGATTCGCAACTCTGTTTGACGAGTCGTTTATGTCGTTGGAATGTTTGTAGCGCGCTCTTCGTGATGATGCCAATTTCACTAAGTTTTGAGGACTTTGAATTTTTGCCCTTTCTCTGTCTGTTGAGGTCATTCTGAGCTTCCTGAGGTGCTTCTGCGAATTTTGAGTTATCCTTAGACTTCTCTGGATCCTTTTTGGATCACGCCTTCCCACTGAGAGCTTTTTGGACCACGAAAAGCTTTCATCAATCAACAAATAAGTGAGGAAAGAATTCCCTCACCTTGTCCTTCTCAATCCACTTTGCTTTACTTGGATGTGTGCCCTTTAAGCCCACTCGAAGATAATCAACATCACCCCTGCGTGAAGTCCTCGTCCTTCTATCCAGGATGATATCTTCCTTCAACTTGTCCAAGTACTCAGGAGAAAACTCATCAACTGAAGGTATCAAAACTTCCTCACATTGATCCATGATCATGGGAGGCTAAAAAAGTTTCAAGTTTTCCACATTTACAACTGAGTAGATATGCATATACGGTGGAAGATCTAGATGAAAATCATTAGTGCCACTTTTCTCCAAAATAGCGAAGGGTCCATATCAGATAGGCTTGAGTTTCTTTCCTTCACCCTTCAATCGCTCCTTACTGATCTTAAGCCATACCTGGTCTCCAACCTGTAATTGATGATCAACCCTGTGTTTGTCATGTCGAGCTTTATATTGTGCTTGACTCTTCTCCAACTGTTCCCTGACTGCTTGGTGTACTTGTTGGATCCTTTGAATGAACTTGTGGGCCCTGTCTTCATTTCTTTCTTCATTGGAATCGACATATTTCTCATACATCAAGTCCAAAGGGACCTTAGGCAAATACCCAAAACAAGTCTCGAATGGAAAACACTAAGTGGAAGAATGTAAGGCTCGATTGTAAGCATGTTGTACATAGGGTATCTCTTCATCCCGTAACTTGGGATGTTTGTTGCAGTAGCCTCAGATAAAAAGTACCATTGTTCGGTTAACAACCTTTGTCTGCCCATCGGTCTATGGATGGAAAGCAGTGCTCCTCGTCAACTTGGTGTCCATCATTCTCCACAAGCTTGTCCAAAAATCTCCAAGGAATCGAGTATCTCGATCCTAGATAATGGATGTGGGTAACCCAAAATGAACCCAAACATATTGAAAGAAGAGATTAGGAGTCTGGTCAACAGTGGTTTGTTTTTTACATGGCATCAAGATACACATCTTGTTGAACCTATCCACTACAACATACAAATATTCATGACCCCTCTTCGACATTGGTAAACCCCCTGCAAAATCCATGGAGATACTCTCCCATGGATGGGATGGAACATGAAGTGGTGAGTATAGCCCCAATTTTCTATTAGTGGGTTTACAAGTAGAACACATCGCACACCCCTTTACATATTTAGTTACAATTTCTTTCATCTAAGGCCAGTAACAAAACCTTTGCAGATGAGTCAATTTTTTTCCTACCCCATAATGCCTAGACACAAGAGAAGTGTGAGCTTCTCGTATTACATGGACTCGTTCACTTGTAGGAATACATAGCTTTCCAAGATGGTAGAGTAGTTTTCCCTACAGACAATAGTTCTCCACCTGTGCACCATGGGTTAGATTCTCAAATACATCTTTAAAATTTTCATCAATAGCATATTGTTCCACATAGCTATCATGAGATAAAGAAGTGTTCTTCAAAATAATAAAAGCAGCAATAGGAGGTCTAGAAAGCATATCAACTACCTTGTTACTTGTACCCTTTTTGTATTTGATTACCAAATGAAACTATTGAAGAAAACCCATCCACCTGTAATGTCGATATTGTTTCAACTTGGTTTGTGCTTGGAGATACTGTAAGGGCTGGTGATCTGTATGTATGGTTGTTTCCTTCCCTAACAAGTAGTGCTTCCATTTCTTTACACTTTGAACTAATGCATACAACTCTTTATAATATGTAGGATGGTGAACAACAACTTGGTTAAAAGTTTCAGAGTGGTAACAGACAGGCTTACGATATTGCATCAATACTGCACCCATGGCGTATCCGTTGGCATCTGTCTCAATCTCAAAAGGTTGTTGAAGATTCAACAATGCTAATACTGGTGCAATACTGATCTTTTCCTTCAAAGTGTCGAAGGCCTTTTGTTGCCTTCCTCCCCACTGAAAAGTGTTCTTCAGACTGGTTAAGGCATGCAAAGGAGCTGCAATAAATGAGAAGTTTGAAATGAATCTCCTCCAGTATTGGACTGCACCTAAGAAGCTTCGTACTCTTGTTACATTTTTGGGCTTAGGCCAATTTACAATTACATCAATCTTGGAAGGATCAATTTTCAATTGTCCTCGTCCTACAATATGACCTAAGTACACTAGTGCAGTCTTGCTAAATTCACATTTGGACAATTTTACATACAACTTTTCCCTTTGCAAAGTATTTAATACTTGCTTTACATGCCTTACATGTTCATCCCAAGTCCCACTAAATATAAGAATGTCGTCTAAATATACAACTACAAAATCATCTAGAAAACGCTTGAATACATCATTCATCACACACATGAAAGTTGTCGGAGCATTACAAAGCCCAAACGACATAACTAACCACTCAAACAATCCCTGTTTGGTTTTAAAGGCAGTTTTCCATGCATCCTGTTCTGCAACCCTGATCTGATGGTATCCACTACACAAATCCAACTTAGTGAAGTAAACAACATTCTTTAATTGATCAAGTAAAAAATATATACGAGGAAGAGGGTATCGATTTTTCACCGTGATTTTATTTAAGGCTCGGTAATCGACACACATTCGCCATGTGCCATCCTTCTTTGGCACCATCACGATCGGATAACCACAAGGAGATGAGTTGGGCTTGATGACCCCTTGATCCAACTAGTCACATACATGTTTCTTGATCTCTGTCATCTCTACAATCGACATCCTGTACATGCCCACATTAGGAAGGGGAGAGTCTTGTTGAAGATGTATTTCATGTTGGATTTCCCTCTTAGGAGATAATCCATCTGGTTTCTGAAAGATGTCATCATACTTAGAAACATTGTCAATTAATTATTTCTTATGAGAAGGATCGCATCCTTGGAAGGCGTCAGATGTTCCGACATCCTTTTCCCTTATGACCATGAGTACTTATCTCTTATTAGTGTTTATGAGTCTCTTCATTTGTCCTGCACTAACAAATGTTGTGTTTACCCTCATGTTGTGGAATCTAACAATATATTCCACTCCCTCTTTAGTAAGGTGATAAGTGTTCTCATGACGAAAGAAGACTGCTTTTCTATCATAAAGATAAGGACTCCCTAGAACTATGCCACATATATCAAGTGATACAACATACAAATCAACTTCATCAATCAACTTTGAAACAATAACAAATCTGACCCTACATTGCTTGGTGACATTAAGTTTTGCTTCATCACATACCCAACCAAGAGGATAAGGCTTTGGATGTGGTTTAGTTTCAAGACACATATTTTTGACAAGTGCTTTAGATATAAAGTTTACTTGGGAACCCAAATCAAATAATGTATCTATCTTAGTGTGCTTAGATACAACTCTTATGTGAAATAATTCATTCCTCTTTCTTTCATCATCATGAGATTCATTATTGGAATTTCAACTAGCATGAGGGGAATCTTTACCTTGTACTCCAACCATTGTGATGTTTTCTTCATCTCCTAAATCGGAACCAAGATCTTGTTGCACTGTAGCAACGGTATTTGTCTTCCCCTTTCCACCGAACTATTTCAATCTTTTCTTTGGATGTAATTTCCAACAGTGTTCATCATCGTGACCATTCTTCTTGCAATGAGTGCAAGATGGATTTCCTTCTTCCCTCTTTACAATGACGGTCTTTTTATCCTTCCTTTTAAACTTTTTAAACTTCTTATGTGGGAAATTGGAAGCTTTCTTTGTGGGATCTTCTTGAACATGCTTTCCCTTGTTCTCAAGGTGAGTGGCTTGCACACAAACTTCGTCAAGACTGGTGGGGTTAAACAATATTAAAGTATGACGAATATAACTGTGGAATGCGTCAATATACTTCATTAAAGTTTCATAAGAATCTAAAGGAATGTTTAATGCAAGAGCTTTCTTCCTAAATTCTTCCTTGAAACTTTGTACAGTTTGACCTTTACTTTGTCTTAAAGTTTGTCATTCCATCATTGCTTTATGTAAATAACCCAATGGATAAAATTGCTTCCTTATTGTTAATTTAAATTCCGACCATGAGGAAAGAATATTACCACACTTACTTATGTCCTGAAGTTTGCTCTCCCACCATACGACAACAATGCCTTCCAACCGAAGATAGGCCAATTACACTTTAAATTCCTCTTCATCAATCCGTTGAACACGACAATATACTTCAACCTGTCAGATCCAATTATCTAGCTTTTCAGGATTAGCATCTCCATGAAACACAACTAAAGCAATTTTTACATAAAGCTTTAATAATGGTTTCTTAAAAGAAGCTTTATGGCTAGAATGATGAGAACAATGAGAATGATCAGAGGAAGAAGAGCTAGAACTCGATGGTGAATATGGAGGCTCAGGAGGGTCTCCTCTAGCCTCTTGATTCATTGAAGCATTAGCATCTGCTCGTGCTTCCTTTTTCTTCCCTTTCTTCTTCATCCTCTTCTCGTAGTCTCCATACATTCACTAGACCATTTATGACATGCGATAGAAGACCATATGGAAGTTTTTCTTTTGTTCATCACACCTGTCCTCTTCATCCATTTTCTTCCTTCAAGATGCACAACCAGCTTTGGGGTTGAAAGTCTTAAGTGTTCTGTCACCCTGTTTATGGTTGGCCCTAGTAATCATTCACACCCAACAATTGAAGCCAAAGATGATTGTTATGATACCAACACGATCCAAAATATTTTCACCAATGTGACTTATTAAAGAATTGTATTAAATGAACATAAAATGAAGTGCACCATAAAGAAGGAAAATCTAGACAATGAAGAGACATATGCATCAGATATGAACTCAAAAAAACTTGATAATGGAGTTCGTCCCTGGTGGACTACATCTTCGGGTCCTGCTCTCAAATGGGTAGGCCTTTTTATTAACTCAGCAAAAGAATTTGACAAAATACATAAGTATACCTCATTCTAGAGTTAAGTTGAAGAAGCTTTGCTTAGATCAGAAAAAAAACAACACCACTAAATTCATGGCATCGAATTACCCAAAAACGATTATCTCCACGCCTCGATATGAGTCTAGAACTTTCAAGCCCATGCAAAATTTCATCTCGGTTTGCATGCCTACAGTCTGCAATGATTAAAAGGAATCTTTCTTGAATTTTGTGCCTTGGTCGTAAGGTCGCGCGCCCTGGTTCTTCCCCCCGTGCACTAGCGAATTTCAAAATTTAAATAATAAAGGCGAGCGGATTAACCAACGAGACCGTTTGGTTCGATGGTTGGTGGAGGTATATTTGGGCACTTGTATTGGGGAGAGGTCTCAGGGTCAAACCCGTGGGCCTCCCCCTTTGGCTTGTTTGTTTTGCAATGGTGGAACCTCCCCGCTAACTTTGGCAAAGGCGATAACTATGGCGGTGTATTGTTTGAACCGTGGAACCTTCTCACTAACTCTAGAAATTGGCAATAACTTTGGTGTTGTGTTGCTTCAACCAGCTAGATATGGCGGTGGTTGCATTTAAATTTGGCATGTTGGGGATTGGTGCCAGCCAACCCTGCCATTTTTGGAATATTCGGTTGTTGGGCATAATTGTGCATTTGTTCGCTGCTATGTGGCAGCTTATGACTGGGCCACGTGGCGACCTTTTATTGGTCCACGTCACCACTTCTGCACAGTCATGCCATGTCATCCCTTCCACATTAGCTTGTCGCGTCACCTTCCAGGTGGCTGTATGGAGTGTCATTGATCCAGGTGGATATCAGTGGCCACCCACCTATTCCACTGGCTCGAAAAACAGTTTTCCACCTTGGCAGTTTTTCGACAGTTTTTCGAGTTCCAAACTTTCGAGGCCGTTTTGAGGCCCTAAACGATGTTTTTTGGGGATTTGGGGCTAACCTACACCTAAAACGGAGATCGTATGCAAAATTTATGACCCCGTGTGTAGTGTACCAATTCACTACCCAGGTTCACCCAAACCTCTCCATTTACCATTCATTACATGGATGTAAAAACAAATGCATTTAACCAGAATTAAACACACTTAATTCACAGAGTAAAATATATATAAGTTACTGTTACCATTAACAAACCATAGCATGCAACAGTAATTCATTTACACAGCGGAAAAACATGATACAAAACAGCACAGTCATGTCCAATGTGTTAAAACATAACTCAGATTACTTATCTTTTATCTGTTGTAGCATTCACCAACCAAGTGCAGGCCTTCCACGAACCTCCCAGCCTTAGACCACACTGTTCATCATCTCAATAGTAGGTCACCCCCGAGTTGGGACCGAGCTCCACCCCAAGGCAAGGAATCTAGACTCAGGCTGGGGTTACAGGGAAGACAACACATACTCATTCCACAGGAAGAAGCTCTCCCAGGAATCTCCCACGCTCACTGCACACAGACCCTCATTCCCCACATGCCTGTTCCACCCCAGGAGAGTGCACCTTCTCTGTCACCTAGACAGTCC
>ML783306.1:47157-98438 GCA_009831015.1 Picea engelmannii | reverse complement strand
ACACTTAGGCTCCCCTGGCCTAACAAAACTCATAAGCCTACAGCTTATTCAAAACTTGGCTCACCAGCCTATAGAACATATTTACAATTCTTTTGCATATAACATGATCTGTAACGGGGCTCGGCCTTGGGGACACTACACCGTGAAGTTGATGTACTAACTTACCCAAACGAGGCCCACATGACTTTTGGCGCTTCATCTCCTAGGGTTAGGTTTTTGGGTGTCTAGGGTTTTTGACATTCCTGTTTATTGTAAAATGACTTCAGAGCCTCATTGTAACCATCTTCTTGCGAATGAGCATAGTCGTCACATCTCTTCTCAGAGATAATCCACCACCATTCCAACAAGATTGTTTTCCGTTGCATTTTACAGTTTCAACTTATCTCATTATTGAATAGAAAACTAATTTTATTGTATCTCTGTTATTTTGTGTTAAGCATCTTTTAATAATCTGTATTCATTTCATTCTGCTCATAAAATCTAGATCAGTGGTATCAGAGCGGTCTACTCCTTGTCATCTTATTGCATGTCCCGAATGAGGAAAGGGTACAAAGAATTGAGTCTCGAGCTTATTTCTCTTGAGGACAAAATCTCTCTCACGCCTAAGCGACCTCTCATGGAAGGAGAAAAGAAATATGACAGGACATGAGATCTTTTCAAAATGTTGCTTGAGGAAGCCCTCACGCAACAGAGGAACGAGATGATGGATAGTTTTGTGCAAATCCTTCGGTGGCTACCAACAGGCGACACATCTTCCTCGAGTGGAGGCGCCACCCCCTTCAAGGTACAAATCAACTTCAATATTCCTATACTTGAAGGTCAGATAGACGTAGATGTTGTAGGCAAGTGGTTGAATCTACTAGAAGGGTATTTTTCTGTCCATAACTTTTCGAATAGAGAAAATATTACTTTTGCGCTCCTCAAAGTCATTCCCCATGTCAAATATTAGTGGGAAACTTTCTATGAGCAAAAGGAAACATAGGAACCCTCATTATTTACAGTCACAACCACCTGGGAATCCTTTAGGGATGCTATTAAGGAACAATACTACCCTGTTGGAAGTTAAGACGATTTGTATACCAAATGGACCACACTGCGGCAAGAAAGAGACCAAGCAGTGCCAGAGTTCACAAATATCTTCCATACATTGTGCACCAAGCTGGGTATCAAAGATTCAGAGCGACATCTAGTGCTCAAGTATCGCAGTGCTCTGCATAGATACATCCAGACTGAAATGGAATTTCTGGACATATCGTCCTTGGGCGCGGCCTACCGATATGTCATAAAAATCGAGCAAAAGCTCAAACAAAAGATGCGACAATTTTGGCCTGGGAATCCCTCACAACAAAAGCCAGGAAAGGGCGGCCTCAACCCACAGAATAAAGGACAGAGCAAAAATGGACAGTATCAGGACAACCAGTCCAAGCCGCAAGCAAAGAAGGACACCTGAAAGTCAAAGAAAGATATCGGGAAGTGGTGCGGCTTCCATAAGAGCCCTTGGCATAACACTGTTGACTGTCGCTCAAAGCAGTCGCTGGTGGCCGAAGTGAAAGCCTCCGAATTAGATGTGGGTTTTGACTCTAAGTCGGAACCAGAAAGGGGAAGACATATCATTGACGCAGAACCTAGTGCCATCGTTGTTGCCACCAAGCTCCAGCCTGGTGAACTAGACGAGCCAGAAGAAGGAGAGTGCCTCTTCCATTCATAGTTGTGGGTAAAAGGAACCCCGTTGCACTTCATCGTTGATAGCGGTAGCTAGAATAACCTCATATCAACATAGGTCGTCAAGCGGCTAGCCCTGCCGAAAACGCTGCACCCACAACCCTACACCATTGGATGGCTCCGCCAAGGAAGCGATCTCCACGTCAGCCAACAGTGTCGACTGTCGTACGACATCAAGCCCTTCAAAGACGAGGTATTGTGTGATGTTGCTCCTCTCAAAGTTTGTAATGTTCTTTTGGGCCAACCTTATTTATGGAAATGTCATGCTATATATGAGTCTAGGCCTCGTAGTGTTATTATTACTTTTAACAGGAAATTGTACAGGATACCTGAGGTAGTCCCTCCTAGTGTTATTTCCTTGATCTCTGCCAAGCAATGCAGGAAGGTCATCTCTCAGACCGAGAAATTTGTCTTCTTCATGATTCGCTCTTAGAGTGAGTGAAAGATCATAGCCTCATCCAAGGCCTCCGTGACCCATCTATCCAAACAACATAAGCAAGTGGATAAGGTTGTGGAAGAATACTCATATATCTTCTCCTCTCCTACCGGTGTACCTCTGCACTACCAGGTCAAGCATCCTATCGATTTGACCCTAGATGCACCGCTACCCAATGGGCCAGTCTATCATCGCTCTCTATTAGAAAACGAGGAGATCAAGAGGCAGATTCTAGAACTGATCCACAAGGGGCACATCCATCCCATCTCGTCGCCTTGTGGGAGCCCAATTGTGCTGGTGCAAAAGAAAGACGCGACCTGGTGACTCTGCACTGATTATCGGGCCCTGAATAAAATGAGAGTTCAAAACCGGTACCCGATTCCCGAATCGATGACCTCCTTGATTAGCTCATGGGGGCCAAATACTTCAGTAAGATTGATCTGAAGTCTGGCTACCACCAGGTCCCAATAGAATAGACAGATGTATGGAAGACTGCCTTCAAGTTAAAAGAAGGTCTTTTTGAATGGCTTGTCATGCCCTTTGGTTTGACAAATGCTGAAAGAAATTTTATGAAGATGATGGATGATATCCTACGACCTTTCACAAATAATTTTGTAGTGGTGCATATGGATGACGTCCTCATCTACAAAAAGACTTGTGTGGAACACTTGCAACATATTCAACAGGTTTTGCACACCCTGCGGCAACACAAACTATATGCCAACTTGGAAAAATGCTCCTTCGGCATGGATAGAGTCCATTACTTAGGCTACATCGTTGATCAACATGGTGTGCATGTGGATCCAACCAAGATCCAGGTCATTTGTGACTGGCCAGCCCCAACCACACTCACTGAACTTCAGAGCTTCTTGAGCCTCACCAATTTCTATCGCAGGTTCGTGTTGGGATTCTCTCATATCGCATGGGCCCTCAGCGAAGTAACTAGGGGTGGAGGTAAGGAAAAATTTGTGTGGGGATTGTCCCAACAACAAGCCTTCGATGACTTGAAGAAGCGTTTGTGCTCATCCCCGATACTTTCATTACCAAACCTGCAACATCCCTTTGAGATCGAGACAGATGCTTCAAACTATGCCGTGGGTGCCATTCTCACTCAATACGGACACCTCGTGGCATATCATATTGAGACACTATCAGATGTTGTCCATAAGTACCCTACTTACGACAAAGAAATGTACTCCATTGTGCAATCCTATCGTTAGTGGAAACATTACATTCTTGGGAAGGAGACAATCATCCACACTGATCACAAGCCACTATAGTTCATGCAGACCTAAGGCAAATTGCAGAATGACCGCCATCAGAAGTGGTCAACATACTTAGAATAGTTCCACCTCAACATCAAGTATAAAATAGGAAGTACCAATCGAGTTGCTGACTGCCTCAGCCGACCTCCAGTCGCGACACTCACCATGGTGCTAGACTCTTGCATCCACAAGAACTTTTGATGGCCTGACCTCTATGAGATAGACCCTGACTTCTCCACCACCTACCAAATGTTGGGCGCCATTCTCACTCAACACAGACACCCCGTGGCATATCATAGTGAGACACTATCAGATGTTGTCCGTAAGTACCCTACTTACGACAAAGAAATGCACTCCATTGTGCAAGGCTATTGTCAGTGGAGACATTACATTCTTGGGAAGGAGACAATCATCCACACTAATCACAAGCCACTACATTTCATGCAGACCCAAGGCAAATTGCAGAATGACCGCCATCATAAGTGGTCAACATACTTACAACAGTTCCACCTCAACATCAAGTATAAAACATGAAGTACCAACTGAGTTGTTGACTGCCTCAGCTAACCTCCAATCGCGACACTCACCACGGTGCTAGAATCTTGCGTCCATGTTATGAACATAAATATACATAAATAGATATTCATAAACATAATAATTAATTAATAAATATTAATTATTAATAATGAAAGGTCATGTCTCAAAGGACATGACTATTGGTTAAGGGCACCCCTGCGTGGGTATCTAAACGAGCCCTCATTCTCAATTGTAATCATATCTCATCTATTCATATATTATTTACAGTCCTATATGGATTACTTTGTTATATTCCAAGTACTTTGGATAATTCTTGTGTGAGCGAACTTTGTTCGTCTCATTTGGTATCAGAGCTTCATTTTTCTGATCCCGACCTTTGGCTAATCTCTTTATCAGACCTTGTCTGAACCGGTTTTTAGCCAACCATACTTCATTAAGAGTTTCTCTGATTGTTCTTGATCCTTGATCAAATCAGGCTTTTAGCCATAGTGAAAAATATCAGAGTTTCTCTGATCTGGTTTTTGACCACCAATCGACCTTTGGCCATTTAATTAAAAAATAAAAATTAAAAAATAAATTAAATTAAAAAAAATAAAAATTAAATTAAATTAAATTACAAAACAACAAATAAATAAATAAATTAAAAAAAAAAAACTGCAAACTCTCTCGTAATCGTCCCTTGTTCCCTGCCCCCCGACCCTTACACACGTCTCCCCCACCCTCTCCACTCACCCGCATCACTCCCGCTCACTGTAACCCTCCCATAACCAGCCGTAACTCCTTTCAAACCCCCCCGTAAACCTTCCCTTCCCTTTCCCTCGTTCCCTTCCGTTCCCATAACCCTGTACCGTAACCCCTTTCCTCCATAACCTCTACCCCTCCCCGTAACCTTTCCCACCATCCTGTAACTAAAACCACAACCTCAAATTGCATTCCTTTCCACCTTTGGTAAACTGTGCCCCTCTCCCCTCTCTCGTGTTCTGTTCCCGCTCCCCCTCCCCACTCCCACCTCGTCTCCCGACCCCCACCCAACCATTACCTCGCACCTAACCCGCGAACCTCTCGTGACCTGTAGCCGTTCTCTCTCCCGCAGCCTCTTCCCTTCCCGTCCCCCGTAACCCTTTGCTCCACTACCAAACATCACATATAGTGACTAAGGAATAAACCCTTAATGTTGTGAAAGAAATCCGCAGAATCATATGGAGCCGCCAGCTAAAGAAATATACCACTGCAAATTGAAAATAATACCACCCAATTTAGCCATTGCACACGAGTATCAAATTAACAAAACACAATGTTGAAATATTGAAGTGGCCAACAAAATCCATGTGTATATCACACTGACACAACCTTGTCCGTCCGTAAACTTTAACACCTAAACTAAGAATAGAAAACCCTCAGCGATATTTTATTACTTCAATACATTTGGTGAAATTGTGACACCAGCAAACAAGGGTTAAGGTAAAAGCATAGTCAAAATATCAAA
Organism: Picea engelmannii; assembly: GCA_009831015.1. Lineage (NCBI taxonomy): Eukaryota > Viridiplantae > Streptophyta > Pinopsida > Pinales > Pinaceae > Picea > Picea engelmannii. Next base: position 92,992 of record ML783306.1, on the reverse strand, counting down.
CAGTGGGCATCGGTTCAATCGGACTACCATTCAATATTAGTACCACAAGTTCCGTTGCCAATTGTTTATCTGTGCAATCTGCCCGAAGAACGAGTACTTTCGGTGGTTGAATCAAGTTGTCAGTTCAAGGCGCTACCAATAGCCATCTCAAGTGAAGGACACAACCATCAAAAACTTGCGGACATATCGAATTTCATAGTGTTGGATTCTAGAAGGTCGTTGTGGAAGAAAACGTATCAGTCAAACCAATAGTCATGACCCTCCATAATAATTTACAACAGTTCATTAATTCGCAAGTTAGAAGGATATTGAATTAATTCGTAGGTTATAAAGAATCACTTTGTAAACATTAAGGTGAATAATCCGTTCATGGAACAATATAACTTAATATAGCTCCAGTCATAAACCAACTAAAAGGGAAACATTTAATAAAGGACGAAAATATAAAGGAAAACTCGTTTTAATTCACCAATATACTAATTGTGGAAATCACCATATTAAAGGAGTACGTAAGTCATTTTTTAATCAACAAACTTACCTTATCATATTAAAAAGTATAAAGGGTAAATTAAAAAATAAAACAAAAAAAAATCCAAATTTAAAGGAGTTATTCAAGTTATTTAAACTCCTAAATAAAAAGTAATAAATATATCTATATATATTTAAAAGAAGAATAAAGAGTTGCATCAAGTGGAAATAAAAATGTTATATCTAATTGTGGTGCATACTTGTTAAAAGGATTATTATATTTTTAAATATGAAGTGGACCTCTAAGGTTCTAAAACAATCGTAATTTATATAAAAGGAGTATAAGGAAAATGATTTTTTCTAAAAAGGGTGAAGAAACATTTAATTTTTTTTTTTTTATTATGGAAGAATATCAAGATAACTTAGAAATCCAATCACGAATATTGGAAGGAGAACTAGGACATTATAAAGCAAGCAATAAACAATTACAATTTGAAATTGAGAAGGAAATTTTTTTTAATGGGTTAACACAGAAAGATAATCGCTACTTCAAAGAGCGTATTCGGGAACTCATTGCACAAAATGAAGAACTAAAGATCGAAAGACAAAAAATGGACCAAGACTTAATAGAACGAAACGAGGAAATATTACGATTAAAAAATCATAATCAAAATCAAAATCTACTAGTTAAAATCAAGAAGTCAAAAGACAAGAAGCAAGGGAATACAAATTTAGAACAAGAAAATCGAGCTCTCAAGGAGAAATCAACCGAAAAGGAGGAAGAAATCTCCTGCTTAAGGAACCTTAACCAGAAGTTACTCGAACAAATTAAAATCTTAAAGGACGAAAGAAGGGAGAATCTAGAATCAGAAAAAGACAATAGGTCGGAAAATAAGGAAGAACTCTTATGATTAAGACGACATAATCAGGACTTATTAACTCAAATTAAAAAGTTGAAGCATGATAAGAAGACTTTACAAGAAAAAGGCAGTTTGCAAAACATCATTAGTCGATAAAGAGACAATGTTTGAACCTATGGAACTAAAGAAGTCATTAGATGTAAAAGTCCCAATTCTGGATAAAGGAATTAATATAGAACCAATCAAACTTACAACTCAAAAGGACGTGAATCCAACTAATGTAAAGAGGTCTTCAAATGTCGAAGAAGAAACAATCCTGGACCATGAAGAAAATTCAATTCCAAAATTTAATCAACAAAAAGCTATAAGTATACGAAGTAAGGATTAAGTTGGAAGGATGCCTTATCAACATCCTAATCACACAAATCGATACTTTAGCCAATCCTTGTATCAATAGAAACAAATGACCAGTATGTCGAAGAATATTACTTCAGCTACAAGTGATGCTCAAAATAGAAGTTATCATGGGAGTCGAAATACATCAAGTTCTTTCCAAGAGCCCTATAAACTCCCCATGCAAAAAATCGAATTAGGATGGGCAGACTCCTTTACAATGAGAAAGTTCTTCTCAGCGCTTAGAAGATCCTATCGTCTCAGGTCCTCAACGATTACTAACTCAATAATGAAGAAGCATGCGACAATAATTACAAGCTAGAGCAAGAGATAAGTCTTCCATAAATTATGCTTTGAGGACAAAGCATTTTTAAGGGGAAGGCAATGTTATGAAAATAAATATACATAAATAGATATTCATAAACATAATAATTAATTAATAAATACTAATTATTAATAATGAAAGGTCATGTCTCAAAGGACATGACTATTGGTTAAGGGCACCCCTGCGTGGGTATATAAACGAGCCCTCATTCTCAATTGTAATCATATCTCATCTATTCATATATTATTTACAGTCCTATATGGATTACTTTGTTATATTCCAAGTATTTTGGATAATTCTTGTGTGAGCGAACTTTGTTCGTCTCAGTCCATGAGACCTCTGGATGGCCCCACCTCTACGAGACAGACCCTGACTTCTCCACCACCTACCAAATGTTGGGCGCCAACTCAATGGTCACTAATTTCCATCTTCAGGAAGGGATGTTATGCTGTCTGGGCCATCTCTTCCTTCCATCAAGAGAGCGCGTGGAGCTGATTTGGGAAGCTCACTACAGTCGGGTGGCAGGACACTTTGGCATCGAAAAGATAGTGTCAGTGCTGCAGAAACATTTCTACTGGCCGAAACTTTGACATGATGTCGGCAAGTATATCAGGTCCTGCATCGCCTACGCTATTGCCAAACCGACCACTAAGAAACATGGCCTATACACCCCTATCCCTACTCCTAACAGGCCATGGGAATCCATCTCAATGGACTACATGTCGGGCCTCCCGTCCACCAAGAGGGGAAATGACTGTGTTTTTGTGGTTGTTGATTGCTTTTCCAAGATGACGATTCTAGCCGCTTGCAAGAAGAACATCACGACAGAAGTCCCTGCCAAGCTCTTTTTTGAACGAGTATGGGTACATTTTGGGATCCCACAAACCATTATCTCAAACCGTGACAGTCGGTTCCTCAGCTCATTCTGGTCGAGCCTCTGGTCATTGTTGGGTACCAAGCTCACAAAATCCACTGCCTTCCACCCCCAGAAAGATGGCCAAACAGAGGTCGTCAACCGAATGGTCGTACATATCATGTGCATGCAAAATTCAAAACACCCCCGCACATGGGATGAGAGTCTTCCCTATGTCCAACATAGCTACAATTGAGCCATGCATAGGTCAATTGGCCACAACCCCTTTTAGGTGGGGTTGGGATTCCAACCATTGGGCCCCATGGATGTTGCACTACCCCTGGCAACCACCTCGGTCGACTCGTCCCTTGCTCCACCAGAAGCTAACAAAGCCTCTCGGTTCATTGAGCATATCCAACACATCCTCCAACAGGTTCAGGATATTCTACAGAAGTCTAATGCCAAGTACAAGCAGTGCCATGATCAACATCAGGTGCCACATAAGTTTCATGTGGGTGACAAAGTTCGGTTGCTTTGCAGAAAGAACACGTTACAGGGCCACATCGAAAGCTTCTCCCAATCCATTATGGTTCATACACCATCACCAAGACTTTGGGTGACAATGATTTAGAGCTCAACATTCCCCCCTTCCTTGGTCTACATCCAATCTTCAACGTGGCTCTCCTTCGGCCATATTTCCCACCATTATTGGACACCTCAGAGATAGCAGAGCAGTTGACACCAACATAGCTCAAACCTGACTGCATGCAACAAGTATCCAGTGATCATAGTGTGGACACACAAATCAAGGGCACTCGACAACAAAGGATCCAACTTTATCGAGTCTTCAAAGTAGGGCAGTTCCTGCACCAAGGCAAGTGGTTCATCCGGGGCCAAATTCAACATAAATTTCCTCATTTGATGGGGGAACTAAACGAAATGGAGACCATTTCTTCCTAAGGAGAGAGGATTGATCTAGGTGGATATCGCTGGCCACCCACCTATTCCACTGACTCGAAAAACAGTTTTCCACCTTGGCAGTTGTTCGACAGTTTTTCGGGTTCCAAACTTCTGGGGCCGTTTTGAGGCCCTAAACAACATTTTTTGGGGATTTGGGGCCCAAGTGATTTACATGAACAGTAACTCGGGCAAGTCAAAAATTGTTCTTCTCAGTTAGACCTTTCCAACGAGGTATCGTGCGCCTAAAACAAAGATCGTAATCAAAAGTTACGACCCCGGGAAGTTGATGTACTAACTTACCCAAACAGGGCCCACATGACTTTTGGCGCTTCATCTCCTAGGGTTAGGTTTCTGGGTGTCTAGGGTTTTTGAAATTCCTATTTATTGTAAAATTCCTTCAAAGCCTCATTGTAACCATCTTCTTGCAAATGAGCACAACCATCACATCTCTTCCCAGAGATAAGCCGCCACCATTCCAACAAGCTTGTTTTCCGCTGCATTTTACAGTTTCAGCTTATTTCCTTACTGAATAGAAAATCAATTTTACTGTATCTTTGTTATTTTGTGTTAAGCATATTTTAATAATCTGTATTCATTTCGTTCTGCTCATAAAATCCGAATCAACCACGTGGCAATTTTCCATTGGTCCACAGACTTATCGAAAAAGTCCAAAAATGACTGACACGTGGCAACCTCTGGTGTTGCCATGTCATCATGCTAACATCATCATGACACGTGTCATCTTGATCTGTGTGTGCCACGTACCCTGTATGGATGTCGACGTCATCCATACTGATGTTGACATCAACAATACAGATGCTGACTCATCCCTACTGACTGGGCTAGGTTGACCAAAACTTTGACCGCAGATATCTTTTGATCCGTAACTCTGTTTGATGAGCCGTTTACGCCGTTGGAAAGCTTGCGATGCGCTATTCACGATAATGCCAATTTCACTGAGTTTTGAGGACTTTAATTTTTTCCCTTTCTCTATCTGTTGAGGCCATTTTTAGCTTCCTGAGGTGCTTCTGTCAATTCTGAGTTATCCTTAGACTTCTCTAGATCCTTTTTGGATCATGTCTCAATCTCAAATAGTTGTTGCAGGTCTGGAAAAATAAGGAGTAGTACTAAGCATAGGAAGGATTTCAAATCCTTGAATGATTTCTAATGGGATGTGGTCTAAACAAACTTGGCCTTCACTCCACCCTTGGTCACCTGGCTTAGGGCCCAAGCGATATGAGAGAATCCCAACACAAACTTGTGGTAGAAGTTGACGAGGCCCAAGAAGTTGCAGAGCTCGGTCAGTGTCTTCAAGGCTGACCAATCGTGGATGACTTGGATCTTGGTTGGATCCACATGCACACCCTACTCATCCATGATGTATCCCAAATATTATATTCTCTACATGCCGAAGGAACACTTCTCCAATTTGACATATAAATTTTGTTGTCACAGCGTGCCCAAGACCCGCTGAATGTGCTCCAAATGTTCCTCCTAGGTTTTACTAAAGATGAGGATGTCATTCAGATATACGACCACAAGAGTTTGTGAATGGCCACAATATATCATCCATCATTTGCATGAATGTGGCCAGGGCATTAGTCAAGTTGGAAGGCATGACCAACCACTCGAATAGACCTTCTTTAGACTTGAAGGTTGTCTTCCATACATCAATTTTCTCAATTGACACCTGGTGGTAGCCTGACTTTAGATCAATCTTACTGAAAAATTTGGCTCCCTTGAGGTAATTGAAAAGATCATCAATCTGGAGGATTGGGTACCGGTTCTTGTCTGTGATCTTGTTAAAGGCTCTGAATAAATACAAAGTCGCCATGTCCCATCCTTCTTCTATACTAGAACAATTGGGCTTCCGCAAGGTGAGGAGCTTGGTTCAATGTGGCCCTTTATAATTAGTTCTTGGATCTGGCATTTTATTTCTTCATTCTTCGTAACAAAATGCTTGTATACAAGGCTATTAGGCAGAGGAGCATTGGGTGTCAAATCGATTGAGTGCTTTACTTGATCATGCAAGGCACCCCAATAGGTGAGTCAAAGATGTCTTTGTGGTATTCTACTATCTTGTCCATATGTTGATGTTGTGTAGAGAGACCCCATGCAGAGGTTTTGGTGGTTGCAATGACCTTACGTTCACATACCGACTGAACCATAAAGAGGACAAATCTCCCGGTCTGAGAGACCACCTTTCTGCACTGCTTCACGGAGATCAAAGAGACCGTAGTGGTTGGGACTACCTTCGGTACCCTGTAGAGTTGACCTCCTAAAGCAATAATGACACTACATGGCCTATATTCATAAACAACATGACGCTTCCACATATATGGTTGTCCTAACAAAACATCACAAACTTCAAGGGGGGCAACATCACACAATACCTCTTCTTTGAAGGGTTTGATGTCATAGTGTGAGCGACATTGTTGGCTGACGCGGATGTCTCATCCCTAGCTGAGCCAACTGTTGGTGTATGGATTAGGATGCAACGTCGTTGTTAGGTTCAACCTCTTGATGAACTGTGTTGAAATTAGGTTCTTCTGGCTACCCTTGTCAACAATGAAATGAAATGGGGTCCCCTTCACCCACATATGTGAGTGGAAGAGGCACTCTCCTTCATCAGGATCCTCTAGTTACTGTTAGGATCCGATTGTAACCCCTCTTAGTTTGTCATTAGTTAGCATGATATATTTTCCATGCAATAAAGGCTGACAATAGTTAATAAGGCCTATTAAATAAATGTGAACAAGTCAATGTAAGAAGACCTAATAGAAGCTTTCGCTTCTAGAAAGATCATGCTCTAGAATGTTCTTTAGAAGATAAAATTAGTATAAATAAGAGTAGGAGTTATGAGAAAGCTTGTCTTGAGAAAGTATTGTAATAGGGCTCTGCTTTGATGGAGGTTTCCCCCTTGAAGAGGCAAGTGAACATTGCTTTCTTGAAATAAAGGTATTATTTATGGTATTGCTCTCTTGATATTTTGTTGTTCCCTTGATAATTGCTAAATATTCTTGTTTTTGCATAATATATTACATCTGGTACCTTACAAGTGGTATCATAGCTCTTTTTTGGGCAGGAATTCTGGGTTAAGTTTTTTCAGGGTAGAGACGTATTCTAACATTTTTAAGCTACAATGATCTATTGTTCGACACATAAATCCGTGGTTGGGGAAGTATACACATAGGGAATACACGAAGTTTTTAAGCTCACATTGTCAGATACCCTTGTAACCCTTGTTGGTACCCCTTCGAGTGGTAGCGCATTAGACAACACCTGTATACGGACTGACCTAGGTATCCTAAAACCCTCCATAGATCAATCGATCGGTAGCTTGACTATTATAGTGCCACCAAGAACAAAACTTGGAAAGATACCCTCTAGTACCTGGGTAATCAGGTATTACGATGAAGGGTATGGTTGAGCCTCCTTAGTTGGTGCTCTGAGATATTGGGCCAAGTACTATTGTTCGACCCCGCACCTATATCCAAGAGATATAGCACAGGGAAAACCCTTGTCCATAGGCACCCTGCAAACCCTAACCAAGGGGGAACGTACTAAACAAGGTACAAACAAGATTTTATGGTCGCGCAACCTTGCCTCTTGCATTCTGGTTGCGAATTGACTACACATTTTTTACTGTTAAGAATTTGGGCATTCTGATGCTGCAAAAGTATTTAGATCGGAGTATAACTCTGAAGGAGTAAAAAACAAATTATAGTGGTCCCACTGACACCCTTATTTGGGACCTCTACCACTGGATTCCTCTCTTTATCCCGATTGCAGTGGTACATATCACTTTTAATACTATTTTTTTCTGTGGACACGACCCCCCTTCGCGACACCGTCCTTTGGGATCTCTCCCATTGGATTCTTCTCTTTGTCCTGATTGTTGTGGTACCTATCATTTTTAAGATTATTTTTTTGTGGACTCGACTCCCCTTCCTGATACCCTTATTTGCCACCTATCCGAACAAACTCCTTATCTTATGTTGATTGTTGAGGTATTATTCTACCTAAACCTCCACAATGGCCTAGACCACCCGCGCTCAAAACCTAGAAGAGTTGGACTCTAAGGTAACCAAAATGTCCGAGAACATGGAACATCATATGAACACCCTCAAATAGAGCCTAAACTCCCTCACCTAGAACCTGAAATCCCTCACCCAACAAGTCCAAGACCTTGTGCCACACATCAAGGGTAAGCACCATGAGTACCACTCTAAGGCTACTCATTCTTCCCATAATGAGAATACTCATCTTTCCCAATCCCCTTAGGGTTCTCCAAATTCCTGGAATAAAGTGCCCAAAGTTGAGATGCATAAATTTGATGGATCAGATCCGGCCAGGTGGGTATCCCAAATGGAACACTACTTCTCCCTCCATGATATTCAGGATGATGAGACCGAACTCCATGTGGGGATTCTACACTTGGATCGATAACGATGGCAATGGTGTAAATGGCATAAGAAATGCTATCCAAGACAACCAAACTGGACCATGTTCACCAAATCAATTTCTGCATGTTTTGATAGGGAATCTCATTTTTTGGGATGGATCACCAAGATGAAACAAACATGGTCAGTAGCAAACTTCATCACCCATTTGAATAGTTGGCTATGAGAACTGAGGGCTTATCTGATCAGTTCTATATGGAATGCTTCGTCAGTGGCTTAAAGGACGCCATTCAGGCTCATGTTTGCATGCACCATCCTGTTACCTGGTTCCAGGCGTGCAAATTAGCATTGGAGGTTGAGACCATTCTTCATTCCCAACCCCTTCGTTTACCAACCACCCTCGTCTAAGGGCTACCCCTACTCTGACCCAAACTTTGAAGGTCCAAAAGGTATCTCCTGCAAAAATGGATGAACGTTGGAAGCAAGGACTTTGCTATTACTGTGATGAAAAGTATTTTCCATGCCATAAATGTTGTAAACAAAAGTTCTTCCATATTGATGGGTCAACTTCCACCTCTTCCGAGGACATGCTATTAGGTGAGGCCCAAGACTCAAAGGACACACAACCAACTTCCGCCATCCTAGATCCAGTCACACCTTTAGTGGAACTGAAGGAACCTGTCATATCTCTCCATGCCCTTGGGGGTATTTATGCTCCATAGACATTAAAAATCAAGGGCTACATCAAACATAGGCCAGTCATGGTGTTGATTGATAGTGGTAGCACCCATAATTTTATTCATCGTAGGGTCGCTAAGGATGTCGATTGCTTTGTTAGACCAATTTATAATTTTCAAATTCTCATAGCTAATGGTGGTACAATGAAATGCGGGGGACATTATGAGAATGTTAAACTCCAAATGGGCGATTATAACCTGAAAACTCACATGTTTTCCATTGCCATGGGTGGTTGTGATATTGTCTTGGGTGTTGAATGGCTTTGCACTCTCAAACATATTACCATGGATTATCAAGAGTTATATATGAGCTGTACTCAAGATGCTCACACCTATACCCTCCAAGGCCTACAAGTTGGCTCCCCAGAAATTATAAATTCTCATCGGATGGAGAAACTCCTAAAGAAAGGACACCATGGTGTGATTGCTCAATTTAATTCCATCTAGGTTCGTGAGCAATAATCTCCAGCAGTACATCTTGATCTGCAACTGGTCTTGGACAAGCAGCACAAGGTCTTTGAGGCACCCACAAATTTACCCCCCTCCCGAGGTGAGCATGATCACAACATCCCTCTCCTTCCAGGCAATTAGCCCTCCAATGTATGCCCCTACCGGTATCCATTTGTTAAAAAAAATGAAATAGAAAAAACATTGCAAGAATTACTGGAGGCCGGTGTAATTCACCCAGGTACCAGCCCATATTCAACCCATGTTGTGATGGTCTTAAAAAAATAAGGTTCTTGGTGCATGTGTCCAAATTTTTGGGCCCTTAATAAATTGACCATTAAGGATAAGTTTCCCATTACTGTCATTGATAATCTGTTGGATGAACTCCAAGGTGCATGTTTCTTCACAAAAATACATCTTCGCTCAGGCTATCACTAGATTTTAATGAATGAAGCAAATATTCTGAAGACCGCTTCCCGAACTCATGAAGGCCATTATGAATTCTTAGTAATGCCTTTTGGACTTTGCAATGCCCCATCTACCTTCCAAAGTCTCATGAATAAACTCTTGAATCCCTACCTTCGAAAGTTTGTTATGGTTTTCTTCAACGACATCCTCATTTACAACCGCACTTGGGATGCCCATCTACACCATGTGGACAAAGTACTCTAATCGACGACATCCTCATTTACAACTGCACTTGGGATGCCCATCAATTGTTTGTCAACAAGGCCAAGTGTTCTTTTGGGGAGAGTGAGGTCGAATACTTGGGACACATTGTAGGCCGTGAGTTGGTAAGAGTGGACCCCAAAAAGATTCAATCTGTGCAAGATTGGCCAAGACCCATGACCTTGAAACGCCTTCGGGGTTTCATGGGCCTCATGGGATATTACATGAAAATTTTCTACCATTATGGAAAAATTGTCTAGTTCTTGATGAAAATTCTTAAGAAGAATGCATTTCATTGGAAGCTAGCAGCAAAGCAGGCCTTCACAAATTTAAAGCAGGCCATTGGCACTACCCCCGTCTTAGCAACCCCTAATTTCAACAACAACAAAAAATTGTGGAATTTGATGCTTTAGGCACTTGTATTGGTGCAATTCTAACACAAGAAGGTAGACCTCTTGTGTTCACTTGGCAAGATTTGAGTGGCTGCAATTTGGGAGAATCTACATATGAAAAGGAAATGATGGCCATTCTCCATGTTGTGCTCACTTGGGGAGCATATCTATTGGGGTGTCGTTTTCAAATCAAAACAGATCACCACAGTCTGAAGTATTTCCTAGAGCAGAGGTTATCCTCCCTGGAACAGAACAAGTGGCTGACCAAAATGTTGGGCTATGATTATGAGATCATATATAAAAAAGGCGAAGACAATGCAGTGGCAGATGTGTTTTCAAGACAATATGAGGATGAAGGTTCCTTCTTTACCTTATCATTACCAATTCCTAATTGGATTGAGGAAGTTTGACAAGAGTGGCTAACCCACCCAACCCTATCACATGTAATTCAACAACTTAAGGAGGACCCTAATGCACCCACCGACTACACTTGGCAAGAAAATATCCTCCGGTATAAGGAGCACTTGGTTTTATCTCCAACTTCAACACTCAATCCCAAGATCTTAAATGAGTTGCATTCATCTGCTACTGTGGATCACTAAGGATTCTAAAATACATATGCTCGTGCTCGTCGTTCTTTTTTCTGGGACAACGTGAAGAAGGACATACTTACCTTTGTCACCGAATGTGATATTTTCCAATGCAGTAAAAGTGAAAGAGTCAAGACCCCAAGAGCTCTACAGTCGTTACCCATTCCAACTTCTAATTGGACTGACATCTCCATGGACTTTATCCCGGGCCTTCCAAAAGCAGGTGACACCTTCAATCATCATGGTTGTGGTCGATCGCCTCTCAAAGTATGCACATTTTTGTGCCTTACCACACCCTTTTACGCACACTATGGTAGCACAAGTTTTCATTGATCAGGTTTTCAAACTGCATGGCATGCCAACATCCATTGTGTCCGATCGTGACCCAACTTTCACCAACACATTTTAGAAAGAATTGTTTAAATTGCAAGTGATGCAATTGAACATGAGCATAGCATACCACCCCTAGACAGATGGCCAAACACAAGTTGTCAATAAATGTTTGGAAACCTACTTGCATTGTTTTGCCTCAGACAAACAACATCAGTGGGTGCAATGGTTACCATTAGAAGATTGGTGGTACAACACTTCATATCATACAACAACCAAAATGACAGCATGTGAAACGGTATATGGCCAACAACCACCTACAATAACTTCATACTTCCAAGCACATCAAAGGCCCATGCTATTGATAATTTGCTGGAAGGTCGAACAACTTCCCTCGCAACTTTGAAGGATAACCTCCACATGGCCCAAAATCGTATGAAGCAACAGACTGACCAACAATGTTCCAAAAGGGTTTTCCAAGAAGGTGATCAAGGGTTTCTCCGACTCCAACCTTATAAGCAAACCTCACACAAAGACCATGGCCACCACAAGTTGGCACCCAAATTTTATGTCCCCTATCAGATTATCAAACGTATTGGTCCAGTTGCCTAAAAACTAACACTTCCAACTGCCTCCAAAATACATTCGGTGTTCCATGTTTCCTATTTGAAGAAAGTGTATATTTTAACCTTGTACAATTATCTACTGCAAACATATTTTCAGTAAAAGAACATAAAATATACAATGGCAAATACACACATTACAAAAATATTTCCCCCCTGGAAACCCAAACCGAGAAAACCAACATATTCTATATTCATTCACCTCATACATTGTTTACAATACAATATACATATAGGAGCCAACGACATCCAAAATCCTACCACTATGACTTGGATTAGTCAACAACCCTAATTCCTTAACCGGAAATAGAAAACCATCGGAAAAAAAAACCACGTGTTGAAAAATTGCCTAACAATGGACACAAAAATCGAGGTGACAGAAAAATGAGGCAAAAGGCAACACGTTTCCTGAGGAAAAAAATTAGGGTTCAAACCATCCTGAGAAAGTGGCGGGTTAGAATTGGAGGGTTCAAACCATCCTGCCTGAACGAGATGAAGAAGGCTCCATTTGGATGCAACCAGAATCCTTCCTCAATGTGCACAAGCATCACTTGCATGGTTGAACTATCAAAGAAGTGTTGATCAAGTAGAAGGACACGTCTCCAGAGGATGCAAATTGGGAACCAACGACCATACTTGAACAATTTCCACATCTTCAGCCTTGAGGACAATGCTACTTTTGAAGGAGGAGGGCATGTTATAATCCGACCCTGACCCCTCTTAGTTGGTCATTAGTTAGCATGATATGTTTTCCATGTAATAAAGGCTGACATTAGTTAATAAGGCCTATTAAATAAATGTGAACAAGTAAATGTAAGAAAACCTAATAGAAGCTTCTGCTTCTAGAAATATCTTCCTCTAGAATGTTCTTTAGAAGATAAAATTAGTATAAATAAGAGTAAGAGGTATGAAAAAGCTTGTCTTGAGAAAGTATTGTAATAGAGCTCTACTCTGTTAGAGATTTCCCCTTCAAAGAGGCAAGTGCACATTGATTTCTTGAAATGAAGTTATTATTTCTGGTATTGCTCTCTCAATATTTCGTTGTTCCCTTGATAATTGCTAAATATTGATGTTTCTGCATAATATATTACATATGGTACCTTACAGTTCCTTTGGCTGGACTTTTGTGGTAGCGATGGTGACACTGAGTTCTGCGTCAATGATACATTTTCCCTTTTCCAGTTTTGAATTAGAGTTTGAGTCAGTTTCTGACCCCGAGGCTTTCATCTTAGCCAACAATGATTGTTTGGAGCAACATTCATCAATATTGTCCTAGGGGATTTTGTGGAACTCACACCATTTTCTAGTGTCCTTCGACTTCCCATTACCCTTCTTTTTCGATAGCTTGGACTGGTTGTCCTTGGGTTGGCCATCCTTGCTTTGTCCTTTTCGCTGGGAGTTAGGGCCACCTTTACTAGGATTTTTTTACTATGGGTTTGCAGAACCAAAATCCTGCTTATTCTTTTGCTTGAACTCCTTCTTGATTTTGAAAACATATCGGTAAGCGGCTCCCAGGAAGGATATGCCCATGAACTCCCTATCTATTTGGATTTACCTATGTAGGCCACTACTGTACTTTATAACTAGTTGTCACTCAGAGTCTTTAATACCCATCTTTGTGTGCAAGGCATGGAAGATGTTGGTGTACTCCGACACCGTTTGGTCTCTCTCCCGACGTAGAGTTGTCCATCTCGTGTACTTATCATTATAGTTTCCAATAATGTAGTATTTCTCCTTGAGGGCATCAACAAAAGCTTCCCAAGTGGGTGTTGTCCCAAAAATTGCAGACTCATCTTCGACATGTTGCTCACACTAAGTCTCCCACCAATCTATGACATGGAGAAGGGCCTTAAGGAGAGTGAAGGTGATTTTTTATTGTTGGAAAAATTCTGGACAGAGAAATATCCCTTTAGCAGACTTAACCACTTTTTCAAAGCGACGACGTCTATCTGGCCTTCAAATAAAGGAATGTCAAAGTTAACTTGTACCTTAAAGGGCGTCACACCTCTGAAGTGACTTTTGGTTGAAGATTCCTCCATTGTTATGGGAAACCATCGAAGGATCTGGGAAAAAATATCCATCATCTTGTTCCTTTGTCGCGCGAGGGATTCCTTGAGCAACAATTTGATAGGAGATCCTTCTCTGTCATCTCTCTTTTCTTTTTCCATGGGAGGCTGCTTGGGCTGGCGGGAGCGTTCTTCCCTAAGCTCAACTAGTTCGAGACCCAACTCTCGGTATCCTGACCTGGATATGCACAGAGAAATAACAAAGAACAAACTTCTCTAATACCATTGATCCATATTACATTGAGAATGACATGAAGGAAAATATATAACAGAGATATAACAAGGAAATACATAGAGATATTGCAAGGAACACAATAGTACAGTTAAATTCAAATTCTATTAATGACTGTCTAATATACAAAAGACTGTAAAATGCAAAGCACACAAGCTAGCTAGAATGGTGGTATCTTATCTATGAAGAGAGAGATGTGTCGGCTATGCTCATTTGCAAGAATTTGGTTACAAAGAGGTCGAAAAGACATTTTAACATAAAGCATCAATGAGAAAACCCTAAACATCCAAAACCGTAATCCCAGAAGATGAAACACCAAAAGGTTTGTGGGCCCCGATGTGGTTAGTTGATACGTCAACTTCCGAGGGGCGCAACTTTTTCATACGATCTCTTTTTGGGGCGCTTGATACCTCATTGGAAAGGTATAGCCGAGGAGTAAACATTATGTTTGGCCTAGCATTTTCGATCGAAAATAGGGTAGGTGATGCTAAGCCAAAAAAATGTCATTTAGGGCCTCAAAATGACCTCGAAAGTTTGGGACTCGGAAAACCGTAGAAAAACTACCAAGATCTGGAACCATTCTGAATTAGTGGAATAGGTTGATGGCCACCAATATCCACCTGGATCACACCAGATGAATGCATATATCTTATTTTAATTGCATATCATTTTCACTACAATGGTGTCACCCACTAAGATCATGTTGTTACCACAATGGCACTAAGATAAAACTTATAATACTATCTTTTGTCAACGAATTTACATCCAACAAATAAGTGCAATTAAAACTTAATCAAATATCCAAAATCAACCACAATTTTAACATGGAGTTGATATCACCGTGAGATATTACAAGATCCTCTAAGTATGTTCTCATTGATTTAAGAAATTGATATAAATAAACATTGATTAAAAAACTAAGATAACCGCCCAACAAATCAATAATTAAAACATGCCCTAAAACTTTTGTGTATATCTCTTTGTTCTTCCAAAGATAGCATGCCATTGCTAAAATATCAATACATTTTATTTTCAAAAGAATGGTGGCTCACAAGGAACTATCTTTATTTCTTCTTCATTCAACACCTTGTATAATTAGATGTCAATCCAAATACCATAGGTAAAAGTTCAAGGGTAATACCTATAGGCTTGTGAAGCACGCAAAGTATACAACCTCTCCATACCATCCACTTGAACCTTTGATTGAACATGTATTAATCTTGATATGGCAAACCACCATCATCAGGATGAAGGCACTATCATCCTTCTCACATTTGATGTTCTTTCCTCATCCAATGAGGCCCACAAAATTAATATACTCTCTTTCACAAACTTGTCTAATAATTGTGATCCCCCAAAAATGTACAACAATTAAATCACCAGGTCTTAAGGCCATAAACATTCTTATACCAATTGAAGAAAGCTAAAGAATAATCAAGAAATGGGACCAAGAAAGAAAGCTGTGGAAAATGCCTTAAAGTCAATCAATTATATTCATATAATGATGTGCAATAAATAGTACAATAATCATAACAACCTTATCACGGTTGACCATAACACCTAACCAAGTACATAATAGTGAGGATAAGGACTATATACTAAGATCACATGAAGGTGTTCTAGGAATTAAGATTAGGAGCCAAAAGGCTAATAGGTTTGTAGGTGTTTTCTTTAGCTACCATGGATATTCCAGCCATGCTTTCTCTCTTAAACCATCCCATTTGTTTCACACTTTTGGCAACGAATTTCACCCAACATCCATGGGATTTTACCAACCACAAGTACATGGGAATCTCTTTCCATTTATAGTAATGAAGATCATAACAACCACAGAAAGCATCCCCATAATGTGGGAGAGAAACATTGATTGGGGTGCATGTCTCCTCCCCATTCCCGCTAATGGATGTATCATAGAATTATAATGGAAAAGACAATGGGAGGCATTTTCTTGCATGAGACTTACTCTCTTCTTAAGGATATGACACTTGTACTTGGTGCACATGCCTAAGTCAAAGATTGATGGGATAATTTGTAAGACAACATAGGCAAGAAAGGGTGGTACTTCCAAAGGACATTGACGAGGTCAAATCATCCAACAAGCCACTTTCGTCTTTCCCTCTTGTGGTAGGTATTAGTCCCCTTGTTGCTTCCTTGAGTAACCTTTTTGGTGGTTATTATATTCTTATATCCATTTCCCTTTATACATGCTTTTACACATACACAAGCATATCATGGAAAACATAACAACCACACCATAATCATAGCTCATTAATTAGACTCATACACATTCAGTATTCCAACCTCAACCTTGAGATTTACACTCAAGAATATTTACAATGCAACACGAGATCATTACAACTCAACCCACATGGTGTAACTCTCATCACATAAACCACATCATGCAAATAATACATGACTCATTACATTAATTTATGGTTAAAACTATGGTATTACATTCCCCTCCCCCTTCTAATAACACTATCCTTAGTGAACCTTCCTTTCCAATAATGAGATCATATTTCCGTGTCTCTATTATTTAGTTTCATCCACAATGTTATCCTATTTGTTGCAAGCTTGCACTCGTTGGCTATCTTGGATAACAATGTTCAATAATTCTTTTCACTACCTTGAGATTTTTCCAAGGCCTTAGCATTTCATCATATACCTACAATAACCATCAAGGTAAGCATGCATATCATAGACATTTCTATGCAATAATTATTCCATCCATAGGAATTTCATTTCATAACTAAAACACATATATTCACAATACAAGATACAATATGTAATTTCAACCCAATAATTATCTACATGTTATACTATTCATTGCAAGTTTGCATTTGTTGGCTATCTTGGATAACAATGTTCAATAATTATTTTCATGTTATACTATTCATTGCAAGGTAAGCATGAATATAGTAACCATTTCTATGCAACAATTATTACATCCATAGGAATTTCATTTCATAGCCGAAACACATATATTCATAATACAAGATGCAATATGTAATTTCAACCCAATAATTATCTATATAAATATATGTTCACTTCACATGGCTTCCATGGGAGAGATTCATCTTATTGTCTTCTCTAACATGCCCAAAATATGTTTCCTCTTTATCTAAGCTAGCATATGCCATGACTCTCACATAGTAGATTCATCCAAGTAACCTTTTCCTTGCAGCCACTCACCCTTATATGCTCAAGCATCCCCTTATTTGCTAAACAATCCCCTGAGTAATCCATCATTTACCATGGCTTTCACATGCAAGAAGAGTGTAAACTCAATGCGATCAAGGCATAACTCAAGGTTCCAATGTTATCATAGTAACATCCTCCCCATGCTTTCAAGCTTATAGAAACCATCATTTGTATTGATTAGGCATATCCATAATCTTTACCTATATCATAGACATATAGAAACCATGAGATATTATCATTAAGATCTCAAACATACTTTTGAATATGTTTATTACAATAATTATATTCAACAGTCATGAGAGTCTTGTCACAATGCTTGGTGTTTACATGTGGTAGCATCTAGTCTTTATTATGGGATTACTTTCATGGCCACATCTAAGACAAATCTACCTCCAATTTGTCCTTCTTAGCAGAGCTTTCATTTAGCAAAATGAAACATGAGTATTCATGTATATAATATTTTCATTGTAATAATCACAACAACACATGAAATAATCATGAAATTATGACACGCCAATAATTTAATAATTTTCAGTTGTCAACATTTTAATTACAATGAAATATTGTTCACTATATTTGTAATGTTAGGGTCCTAACCCGCACATAGGTAGATCAATATATTTGGATGTAAAAAAGGTCAATATTAATAAGGCCTTTCAATAAAATAGAATAAGGCGGATGTAAGAAGACCTAATAGAAGCTTCCGCTTCTAGAAGGATCTTCCTTTAGATGCTTCTCTTGATAGACATATTTAGTATAAATAAGGGTCGAGGGTATGAAAACCCTAGCTTGGATATTATTGTAATAGAGCGCTGCTCGATTGGAGGTTGCCCCCTCGAAGAGGCATGTGAACATTGCTTTTTGAATCAAAGTGTTATTTCTGTTGTTGTTCTCATATCATTATTGTGTTATTATGGAGATTATGCTGGATATATTATTGTTATTCTGCCATTTCTAGCATTTTATTTATGTTCTGCATATTTATTATATCTGGTATCTTGCAAGTGGTATCAGAGCACTTTCCTTGGCAGAAATTGTGGGATTTTTTTTCTTCAGGGTAGAGACGTATTCCGACGTCTTTAAGCCACAGAGATCTGTCGTTACGCGCATAAACCCACGGTTGAGGGATTCATACATGCAGGAAATACAAGTGGTTCTTAAGCGCACATCTGTTGGCCACCCTTGTAACCTCTATTGGTACCCCTTCGAGTGGTAGCACATCATACAACACCTATGTACGGATCGACCTAGATTTCCTGAAGCCCTCTTTAAATAAACCTATCGACCATCGGACTGCTATAGTGTCACCGAGAACAACACTCGGGAAGATACTCTCTAGTACCTGGGTAGTTGGGTAGTACAACTAAGGGTACGGTCTATCCACCTTAGTTAGTGCCCTGAGATATTGGGCCGAGTACTACTGTTGGACCCCGCACGTATATCAGAGAGATATAGCACAAGGCAAACCCTTGTCTGTAGAACCCTTGAATACCTAACCCTTGGGGGATAGAAACATAAACAAATTAAAACAGACCAGATCTATTGTAGCGCAACTGTGTTCGGGTTGCCAAGTAAATACACATTTCTTTTTGGTTAAGCATTTGGGGATTTCATCACAATAGTACTCTTCAGACTGGAGTATAACTCCACAGGTGTAAAAAAAAAAAAAATCTGGAAAATTTTTCACCATTATTTGAGACCTATTCCATTGGATTCATCGCTCCGCCCTTATCACATTCATCCATATCATTTTTCGGCAAAGTTTTTGACCCCACCCGCCCCTTTTCAGTTCACCCATCCTCATGGCCCATACCCGTAGCCAAGATCTGGAAACTCGCTTCAACACCTTGCAATCTGGTTTCCTCGAGACCCAAAAAGAAGTGAAACAACTCAATGCTACTGTTGCCTCCATTGATTCATCCATCAATGCAACCATAAATACAACCATGCAGTCCTCAATGGAGGAAGTCAAACAAGAACTGACCACTTAGCTTGAATCTATCTTTGCATCCCTCTGCACCAAACTAAAGATCCCTACAGATGACCATTTCTCTGAAGCACCTCTAAAGACCGAAGGCGAACATTCATCCCATTCCCATACCTTTCAGCACCAACACTTTCAACGTGACATACGCCTTCCCTGTGGATGTGACCAAATTTGATGGCTCGAACCCCACTGGTTGGGTAACCCAAATGGAACATTATTTCTCTTTATACGGCATCATAGATGACTTGGCCAAACTCCATTATGGTGTTCTCCATCTAGACCAAGAACGTTTGTAATGGTGGCAATGGAGAAAAACCTCCCGTCAAGGGTATATTGCTTGGACCCAATTTGTGACTGAGCTTTATGAACGCTTTGACACGGACACCAACCATTTGGGCCGTTTGACAAAGTTGAAACAATCCAGAATAGTAGAATACTTCATAGCTGCCTTTGAGTGCCTGACTTTTCGAACAGAGGGCATGACTGATGCTTTCTTTCGAGAGTGTTTTGTCAGTGGCCTCAAGGAGGAGATTCGAGCCCATGTCCTCATGGCTCAACCCTCGACTTGGGTGGAGGCTACTAAAAGAGATAAAGAAGCACAATAGGTTGTATCATCTCAAAACCGAAAACCCTCCTTTATCCCTCGCCCTAAACCCGTCACTCCCACTACTCCCTTCGCCTCATTAAAGATCCGAAAATTGACCAGGGCTGAAATGGATGAACGCCAACTCAAAGGCCTTTGTTATAATTGCGATGACAAATATTTCACGGGCCACAAGTGTAAGTAACAAAAGCTTTTTATGGCCATCTCTAAGGATATTTTGGAAGAGGATGTTGAAACTCCCCTTGTGTCTGAGTCACCTGAAATCACTGACATAACCCCTCCCTCCGACCCTCCCGAAGTAGAACCCGTCATTTC
The DNA here is from genome assembly GCA_009831015.1 of Picea engelmannii. Lineage (NCBI taxonomy): Eukaryota > Viridiplantae > Streptophyta > Pinopsida > Pinales > Pinaceae > Picea > Picea engelmannii. The sequence continues at coordinate 72,537 of ML783306.1, read as the reverse complement.
CCTCAATGCTCTCACTGGCTTTTCCGCTCCCCAAACCCTCAAGTTAATCAGTTACATCAAGCATCGGAAGGTCATCATTCTGGTTGATAGTGGAAGCACCCATAATTTTATTCATCCCCGCATTGCCCAAGAAACTCATTGCTACATCCATGCTGTCAACAATTTCCAAATCATGATTGCTAATGGTGGTTCCATGAAATGTGGAGGGCGCTGTGAAAATGTGCGTCTCCAAATCAATGACTACCACCTAAAAACCCATATGTTTTCTATCGACATGGGTGGTTGTGACATTGTGTTGGGTGCCGACTGGCTAAGAACTTTGGGTCCCATTCTCATGGATTTTAAGGCATTAACCATGCAATTCGATCAGGAAGGCCACCAATATAAATTCCAAGGCATCACTGCTGGTTCACCTGAGGTCATTAGTTCCCATTGCATGGAAAAGATGCTCAAAAAAGGTCATTCTGGTGTCATTTCCCAACTCCATGACATCCAAGCAACAGAGACACCCCCGGTGCCGCATGACCTCCAAGCTCTCCTTTCTAAACATCAAATGGTATTTTCCACTCCCAAAGGACTCCCTCCTTCCCGCAGTGTTCATGATCATTCCAATCCCCTTGTACCCGGAAGCCTTCCTCCCAATATCCGTCCATATCGCCACACCTTTTCAAAAAAAAATGAGATTGAGAAAATGGTCCAGGAACTCCTTAATGCAGGCGTTATCCACCCTAGTATGAGCCCTTACTCTTCTCTTGTAGTCATGGTCCTGAAGAAAGAAGGTTCTTGGAGAATGTGTCCTGACTTCCGTGCCCTCAACAAACTGACCATTAAAGACAAATTTCCCATTCCTGTCATTGATGACCTCCCGGATGAATTGAGTGGTGCCCAATTCTTTACTAAACTTGATCTTCGCTCGGGCTATCACCAGATACGTATGAAAGAGGAAAACATTCCCAAGATGACCTTTCGCACTCATGAGGGCCACTATGAGTTTTTGGTCATGCCCTTTGGCTTGTGTAATGCCCCCTCCAACTTCCAATGCCTCATGAATCATGTCTTCTATCCCTTTCTACGTCATTTTCTCTTAGTTTTCTTTGATGATATCCTCATCTATAGAAAAACCTGGACATACCATCTTACTCATGTGGATCAAGTTCTCCATCTCCTCTCCCAACACCAACTTTTCCTGAAACAGTCTAAATGTGCTTTTGGTGCCTAAGAAGTAGAATACTTGGGTCATCTGGTTGGCAAAGCTATTGTCAGGGTGGATCCAAAAAAGATTGAAGCTATGCAAGATTGGCCGCACCCAAAGACTCTCAAAAGCTTGCGTGGATTTCTGGGCTTAACAGGGTATTATCGCAAGTTTGTTAAGAACTACGGAAAGATTGCAGCACCTCTCACTGCTCTCCTAAAAAAGAACTCTTTCACATGGACTCCAGCCGCTTCTCAAGCTTTTCAAACCTTGAAGACGACCATGTGCACCACTTTGGTTCTCGCCCTTCCTGATTTCACAAAGACCTTTGTGTTGGAATGTGATGCCTTAGGGAAAGGAATCGACGCTGTCCTTATGGAAGAGGGTCGACCTTTGGCCTTCACCAGCAAGCAACTGTCTGAAAGGAATCTGGGAAAACCCATNCTGCATGTTGTTGATCTGTGGCACCCTTATCTCTTGGGGCAACGCTTCCAAATTAAGACCGACCATCAAAGCCTCAAGTACTTTCTGGAACAACGCATTTCCTCCCAGGAGCAACAAAAATGAGTGACTAAGCTCTTTGGTTATGATTATGAGATCATTTACAAGAAGGGCAAAGACAATGTAGTGGCAGATGCACTGTCCTTAAAATATGAAGAAGAAGGATCCCTTTTTTCCCTTTCCTTCATTGTACTCGATTAGCTCTAAGCTGTGCACCAGGAATGGCTTCAAAATCCCAAAAGTTCGCATCTGATCCAGCAATTGCAGACCAAGGCTCCGGCTCCCCCAGGGTACTCTTGGCTCCAGGATGAGCTTCGATACAAAGGCCATTTGTATTTAAGTAAACAATCAAAGCTTAAATCCACGGTACTTTATGAGCTTCATGCTACACCCACAATGGGGCACTCAGGGTTCACCAAAACATATGACAGGGTCAAACGTTCTTTTTTCTGGGATGGTATGAAACAAGACATCCGTAATTTTTCACTGAATGTGAGGTGTGTCAACGCAACAAGGGAGAAATAGTTAAATCTCCGAGCACACTACAACCGCTTCCGATTCCACCTGCTATTTGGAAGGATATCTCTATGGAATTTATTACCGGCTTACCCAAATCAGGGAATAAATCAGTCATAATGGTGGTTGTGGATCGCCTTTCCAAGTATTCTCATTTCTGCACTCTTCAACACCCATTTACTACATCCACGGTGGCTCAACTTTTCATGGACTAGGTCTTCAATCTTCATGGCATGCCGCACTCTATTGTTTTTGATTGTGACCCAACTTTCACAAGTAATTTTTGGCAAGAACTGTTTAAGCTACAGGGCACCCAATTGCATCTCAGCACAACTTATCATCCCCAGACTGATGGTCAAACAGAAGTTGTCAACAAGTGTTTGGAAACATATTTGAGGTGTTTTGCCTCTGAAAAACAACATCAGTGGGCTCAATGGCTACCCCTAGCCGAATGGTGTTACAACACTTCCTACCATACAACTACTCGCATGACTCCTTTTGAAGCGGTATATGGACAGAAGCCACCTTCAGTTCTCTCATACTTACTGGGTACCTCGAAGGTCCAGGCAGTTGACCAAACACTTACAGTTCGAGAGGATATTCTTCGTACCCTTAAAGTGAACTTGATCATGGCACATAATCGCATGAAGCAACAAGCAGATCATGGTCGCTTTGAACGTCAATTTGCAGAAGGGGATCAGGTGTTTTTGCGACTGCAACCATACAAGCAAACTTCCCTCAAGGCCGAGCATTATCAGAAGCTAGCACCCAAATTTTATGGCCCTTATATAGTTCTCAAGCGTGTGGGACAAATCACATATCAGTTAGCTCTGCCCAGTCAGTAAAAGCTACATCCAATTTTTCATGTTTCATGCTTAAAGAAGGTGATTGGAACTAGGTGCCAAATTCAAACCAACCTTCCTGAGTTAGCTGAAGAAGGATCCATTTGGCTACAACCAGAAGCAGTTTTGGACCAGCGTGAGCGTCACCTGTGTCAGAGAACCATCAAGGAAGTGTTAGTCCAGTGGAAATATACGACTCCAACAGATGCCACTTGGGAACCAGCTACCATTCTGCAACAGTTTCCACATCTCAAGCCTTGAGGACAAGGATGTTTTTAAGGGGGCGGACATGTTAGGGTCCTAACCCGCACATAGGTAGATCAATATATTTGGATGTAATAAAGGTCAATATTAATAAGGCCTTTCAATAAACTAGAATAAGGCGGATGTAAGAAGACCTAATAGAAGCTTCTGCTTCTAGAAGGATCTTCCTCTAGATGCTTCTCTCGATAGACATATTTAGTATAAATAAGGGTCGAGGGTATGAAAACCCTAGCTTGGAGATTATTGTAACAGAGCGCTGCTCGATTGGAGGTTGCCCCCTCGAAGAGGCTTGTGAACATTACTTTCTGAATCAAAGTGCTATTTCTGTTGTTGTTCTCATATCATTTCTGTGTTATTGTGGACATTATGATGGATATATTACTTTTATTCTTCCATTTCTAGCATTTTATTTCTGTTCTGCATATTTATTATATCTGGTATCTTGCATGTAATGTCATTACCATCACACATTCACATAATGAAATCAACATATGTGTAAGGACTTGTTGTATACATAACAACAACTTGCACATACTCCAAATTATCTCAATGCACCCTTGCATTAATTTAAGAATACCATAATGCTAGATTATGTAATCCATCGAGACAAGTTGAAGGGCTTAACCAACGCCTTGACACATCATCCATCCTCCTTACCAACAATGATTTTAACCATATAGACAATTTTCTTTTCAACAAAACACAACACAAGGGAAGGACTTTCCTTTCCATTAGGAAGTAGGAACCCTTCCCCTTCAATGCTCTTTAATGTATGCAATAAGGTCATAGTCTAGACACTAATACAAACCGAGAGACCATTGGATATCTATGTAGTGATATAGCCTTTCCAAAGTCCAACAACAACATGGTCTCATACATGGTTATCCCATGTGGCATTGCTTTTCACAGTCTAGGCATAATCATTCACTTGCTTTGGTTATGTTGTCATAACTAGCTCAACATAAAATTATTTCATACGAATGCATTGAAAATGTTTAAATAATCTTTATGTGTGCCAGGGCTCCTACCTTTACCATATCCACACCCAGGTATCAATCACATGTATGTATTTAGATATAATCACTATATCAACCAGGATATAAAGCATCATTAGAGGAATTCTTACCCAAATTCATATGAATGCATTGAAAATGTTTAAATAATCTTTATGTGTGCCAGGGCTCCCGCCTTTACCATATCCACACCCAAGTATCAATCACATGTATGTATTTAGATATAATCACTATATCAACTAGGATATAAAGCATCATTAGAGGAATTCTTACCCAAATTCCCTTCATCAGACATGTAATATTAGCATGACCCAATTCATACGTATATGGATTCCATGAAGATCTATGTTACTTGTCAAGTTGGTGTTGCTTGGAAGCTTACACCTTCCCTTCAATATCCTCTTGACAAGCATCGTCTTGCCTTTATTATTTCACTGTTCGATAACTAGAAACAACCATAATTAGTCATAATGCCACACTTATCACATGTGTAGTAGCATTCCATGTTTAGTCAATATGCAAACCTTGTATGCCCATGCATATCTATATGAACTCTACTACATATTATCCCTCAATATGTTTACTTGTGTATATGAATTCCAACTATTTTTCTCTCTTTCATTTATCAACATTTCTATGCCTTACTTATTCACACATAATAACTTTCTCAATCTAGAGAGACATAACACCATAACAAGAGACGAGTTAAGGAATTATCCTTTCCACTTCCTTTGCATAGCATGAGTTTCCATGACATAGTTGATATACCCCATGAAATTACTATCAATCACACAATAGGTCATTAGTTGTGGTGTTCTCACCCAAGTATAAATGCTTAGTCGGTACACATAAAACTATGTTCATTACTTTTGAAAGCATACAACTCTACTCTACAACAAAATAAAGTTTAGTGTGAGAAAAACTCCCTCATCATTGTAAGTGCCTTGCTAGCAATGACTAGATTTTGGTGCTACCTCATTTTCTAGAAACTTGTAGCTCTCCAATTATATTGGTTACCTATATAATCATGCATCCTTGCCATTATCTCTAGCTGTCTCGAGTATTATTAAATTTGGGAAGTTTCCCTTCATTTCCATGCAAAATTCTCAGCTAATTTCAACTCTGTCTTGTAAGAAAATTCCACACCGTGGAGTGCTCCAATCCCTCAATAATGACTTCCAAGTGGATTGAAGTTCATCATTCACTTTATGTTATTCACACATAAGTTAATAGTTCATATCCCGCAACTCTTCCAAGAATACATATGTCCTACCCACTATGATGGTTTTTAGGTTTTAAACTTTTATAGTGTAGCAATGCATAAACATATTCTTTATAAAATATAAAGAAAACAATAGCAATCACATATAGTACTTCAATGAATTCTTCCGATGTAATCATGATTCCCATCATGTTTTGCAACCTCCAATACTTGGTTACCTTTCCTCAACTCAAGGGGTTGAAAAATTACACCCTTGTTTTATGTATGAGGACGTCGTTCTCTATCTATCATACCTTCCATGTTCCCTATACCTCACACTATTATTTTGTTGCTTGTACTAACTAGCTACAATGAGCAAGAGCTTCCAACACTCTTCTTTGAAATCTAAATTGCATATGCTGATAATAGTTAATGCATTAAATGCATTATTCCTAAGGGCACCAACAATCTTGGTCCCTTTTCTTTTCATACTTGACCTTAAAGTCAAATATGCAAGAAACCTTAGCCATCTTTATTCATGACATTTAGCCATCTTGTTTCCAATAAATAATATTAGGCTTTCAACTTAAATGTGTATTCTCATCAAAGGGTGCCATCATATTTCCAAGTACTCCTATCCATCCTCAACCCAACATTCAATATGGTAGATGAGAACCACTTGAGACTGTCATACTTTCATCCAACCAATTATTCTTCCACATCATTATGCGAGCACCATTATGAAATATGTGTAGTCATCATCATTCATTCCCACACATGTTATGCTCATATATTGTCATAGACCTCTTCCCCAAGTTTAAGATACTCCAGGGGTCATCCACATTGACAATTTCGTTGTCAAATCTAGCCTAGAGGTTCAATTATGTTAATAGTTTAAAGTAATTAGAAGCACATTTTGAAAACATAAACCATCTATTCCATTTTCCTCTAAAATAGCTTTCCAACAACTATACTCATGCTAAATTATGAGTTCAAAGATGGAAGTTATAGGCCTCAAAATATCACTACCTATTATGTTTTATGCATTTTTGTTGTAGCTATTAATACCTAGATTGAGCTACAAGAACTCTCTCAGTACAACAATAATTTTATTAGGAAATAACAACAACAAAGTCATCATCATAGTAATTATACTATGTTTTCTAATCCTACATGTGATAATCAAATGTAATGTGACACAAATCCATTCCCCATTGGACATTAAAGAAAAAATTTCACGAGCTTTTGAATTCTTAGGGATATTGCGATGTTCAAGGGGATGACATCCCCATTGTGTCTTCCTTGCTCCACTGCAAGGTAGTAAAGGGAAACACCATGTACACAAAACCCATGTGGATTCAAGCTATTTTTTTTCTTCAATTTCACAAGTTGTGTCTGTTACACATTGTGATAATAATAATAACAATAATCTATTTTTAAGGTCACGACCAATCCAGACACCAAATTGGTGTATGATACCCCCTTGTTTTTTTAGACAAGGGACCCCCTCCATGCAACAATTTGACTGCTAAATTCTACTGAGGTATACATACCCTACCCACCTCTAGATTTGAACCTGTGACCTCCAAGGAGGAAACACATGCTCTTGACCATTAGGCCCACTTAGGTTGCATTTCAATGGTTGCATGAACCCCTATTTGTACCTTCTAATCTTCACGGATCAAATCCACTTGACAATCTCGTCCCTATAGTCTTCGTGTTGGCCCATGTTATGTAAGGAAAATAATATACATAACACACATGTACCAATCAAATCCCAAAAGTCTTTGCATGTGACCCCAATTGCTTTTTATGTGGCCTTAGGCATTATTGTGCCAATGAGCCCCTCCACATAGAAATATTTCATTGGGAGATGGACTAATGAGACCTTAATTTCTCCAAGCTCCTTTACGATTACACATCAAGCAAATCTATAGTGGGTGCTTTCCCAGCCATTTATCGCAAAATAAATAAATGAACATGATCATTGTGGGTTGGAAAGGCTCCTTTCCTCGAGTGCTCTAGTTTAAAACTTATACCAATTAGAATGTGCCAATTGTCCTCCTCCACCCAAGGTTCAAAGTGTTAACTGTTAAGCAATTATATGACAGGTGAAACCCAAACCATTGATTTCAAAATCCACAAACAACCAAGATCGTTGCAGATCATAAAGCCCCTTCCTCCATGGCATACAACTTTATAACTCACACCAATAGGATGGTACCAAGTGTCTCACCATGTGGTCCTTGCCTTAAGCAAGTTGTGCACTATTCTACCGTAGGTTAAACCCTATCATCAATTTATAACTTGATCTATGGTCTGAATCAATATAGATTTGGGAGGCTCCCTTTCCCCAACATGCGAATTTGAAACCCACTTGAATTAGAATGACAAGTGGAAAGCCCACAATTTTTCTGCCAATGCCAAGAAACATGTCATTTCCCTACATATTGAACTCCAACCATTAATTTAATATGTGATCTATAGTTTGGATCACTATAGGTCATAAGGATCCCTCCTCCCCATTGTTAAAACCTACACTAATGAGAAGGTGCCAAGTGTCCATGCCTTGCAAACTTGTCATTCATTAATTGGCTTGATATTCAATTATGGGTTGAACTTTGGCCCTTGATCATGATTTAATTTGTAGAAGGCCTTTTTTTATGAGGGTGTAGGTTTATAACTCACACCAATTAGGGTGTGTCACATGCCATCATCCTCCATGGCCTCCTTTCCATTAAACAAAACACATGTCTTGGTATTTCACTTGTTTGACTCTTCCACAAAATCCTTAATTTGATCTGGACCCTATGTCTCACTCCACATATGCATAAAAGGTTTAGTCTAACAACACATAGTCACTTTTTTACTTTGGTTGTTATGTGACCAATGTTTTTTAGCATTTATACAAACTTTCACAATTTCATCTGTTTATTTATTTTTTCCCAATTTCCATGGGGTCTTGGAGAATTATCTTCTCTCCCATAACTATGAATTATACACTTCATGGGAGAACTACTATAAGTCTGCCAATTTTCTACAGTGGATCCATGAACCTCGTGAATTCATATTTTCTTCACTTCCATATCCCACCCATAAGCATTAATGTTAATCCATCCTAGGATCTAAAGCCATTTAGTTCAACATCTTAGATGCTCATGACATTCCCCCCCAATCCTCATCGATGCCTTTTGTCAAACAATTGTCATGCAGCTGTAATTCCAATATGAACACTCTAATTTTATTCCCACTATAGCCCAATGCTATAAGTTGAGCTCTAATACGACTTTATGTCATCCCCAAATTCCCCCCTTGGCCATCCAACATTACTAGCAAGATTTATTTGCTTCGATTAAACATTTGTGACACTGAATTTGACCCTTAAAAAAACTATATTACATAATTCTTATGAAATCATAAATAGTGGCAGAAACAACATTACATATCCCAAATTCATTAATCGCCCATTTACTTAAAAGTATTAAGAAAATAGAACGCATTCTACAAAGAGATAACTATGAATACTTATATGTAATGAAATCACCAAATTAATCGTTGAGGAGTGATTTTCCACCGAACCAAAGCAATTAACTATGGATTCCACCCCTAAGATTGACCATGATATCACTAGGGTGAAGGAAGCTCCTACAAAGGCTCTAATCTAAGTTAATCTGACCCATTACTCTCATGACAAGCCCAATTGCTCATTGTATAGCATTCTAGGCCCTCATCTAGCCTTCACACAACCATGACACTCTCTTACACTCCCTACACAACACAAGGAAGACATTCCCTTTCTTTACTCAACAATCCCTCATGGATCTTCTTCCCTTCCAATGTTCTTTGGTGCATGTAGAAAGAGTCCAATTGTTGGATGCCTTGTGGGAATAACTTGGGACATAGAACAATTTTCCTCAAAATATTCAATGGGGAACAATAACAAGGGCAAGTTTGTAGGTGTTTGCTTCAAATATTATGGACATTCCAACCATGGTTTCTCTCTCAAACCATTCCATTTCTTTCACATTTTTAGAAGCAAGTTTTCCCCAACTTCTATAGAAAGATAATGGAAAAGACACAGAGAAGCCTTTTCTTCAATGAGGCCTACTATGTTCCCAAGGATATGATGTTTGTACTTGGTACACATACATAAGTAAAATATTGATGGGGTAACTTTTAAGATATCATTGTCAAGAAAGGGAAGTACTTCCAAAGGACATTGATGAGGTCAAATCACCCAACAATCCCTTTTCCTCTTCCCTTCTCATGGTATCATTGTCCCCTTGTTGCTTCCTTGAGCAAAATTTTTGGGGGATATATTGTCCCATATTTCTAGAATTTACCACACCATTGTCTTATTTATATAGTCCTTTAGTGGTAAATCAACTTTAATTATTTATAGCCCCTTTTGGAAAATTTTCCATTTTGTTGTAAAATTGATGTCAATAATAAAAATTGCTATCCCATGTAATTTTAAAGAACTCTACCCACAAATGTTTTACCAATATAGAAAAAAAGTATTTAGAAAATTAAACACCCCATATACTATTTTGGGGACTTCTAGGGTGGCTCCTAGTGAATAATATTTGCATTAACCATTTGAAGTAGGAAATACATCAAATGGGTGAAAAGTTACATCCTTGAATGAAATTTTGGAAGAAGAGGTGTGCATGGAGAAACCATAAGGATTTAAAGAAAAAAAGGAAGGAACTTGACATCTCTAAGTATTTAAAGAAAAAAAAAGGAAGGAACTTGACATCTCTATGTTCCATATAGTTGCAATTTTTGGGTTGATTGATTCAATATCTATTCCAGTTCTAATAAATAAAATTGATATACACAATGAATATTTATGAGTCGTAACTCTACATAGGAATAATTACTCCTATCTTGTAACATATTCTCTTAGGATCTACTCCTATAGGATTCTAATAGGTGGGATTTCTAGGGGTATAACATATATCATGTATTGATTATATTAATTATTATATAAGTATCCTATAGGATTCTAATAGGTGGGATTTCTAGGGGTATAACATATATCATGTATTGATTATATTAATTATTATATAAGTATCACGATTGCTATATAAATATTATGAGTTACATAATAAGTTCTCACTTCCTTGCGTGATTAGTTTAAAGTTTGTTCACAAATCTTCCAACAATGTAGAGGGACTAAGTAAAGAAAATGCCAAATTAAAAATATAGTAACATATACAGTTTAAACCAATTACTTTTATATAACATTGAAAATGTATAGTTAACCACTAGAAAGTTGGAGAAGAAAATAAATTCACCATTTATTTAATAATGGTGTGCATTTTTTAATATTTACAGTTTAATAATGGTGTGCAATTTTTAATATTTATTGGTCACTTTGATGTTACGAGTGTCATGGAAGGTGTTGACATGTTTTTCTTACCTATGGTGAGAAGATAACCTATGTAAGTCTCCCCCCACCAACTTCCTTTTAAAGTAATTCTTTGTAAGATCTTTCCCAAATACCTTAAAATAATTGTTTGCCTTGACTTGTCCTTTACGAGTTGTTCAAATTTTGAAGCTATTTTTTGGGCTAAGAATGCATATGTGGAGTTGTTGTTGATCCATGCACTACACTACCCTCAAGCGTGACTCAAGGTACCTCAATACTTCCTTTTTGTGACGTGAGAGTTGTTGTTTATCCACACACTACACTAGGATGACTCAAGATACCTCAATACTTCTTTTGTGCGGCATGATGCCATATCCATGTAATATGCACCATGTTCGGAGGGATCATCCTACTGTTGCATCATACTACCATTGCATGTTGCATTCCCCATGACCATTCCCTCCATTGCATTCCACATCCTTGTGTCACCTTACCTTTGCACCATCGTATCAACTTATTGTCACATTGCAATATCATATTACTAATGACCACTCTACACTCCCTTATCCCTTTTCCTTTCCATCAACAAGTGTTCTTTACATCCCCTTTTCCACACCATGATCAATACCTATGTTTTCCACACCTCCATGCTGTGGAAAATCCAAGCCCTAGGTGACTAAAGTCCTTATGATCTCAATAAAATAAGTAGATTGTTGAATTTAATTAACGCATAAATAAATTTTAGTAGATTGTTGAATTTAATTAACACATAAATAAATTTCAGTAGATTGTTGAATTTAATTAACGCATAAATAACTTTCAGACCATAGTCTCTCTCTCTCTCTCATACAATAGTCTATTGTACGACATTGTTGTACGGGTTGTATGACCCCAACAAAAGGATTTTGTACAACTGTATGAGAATCAATCTCTCTCTCTCTCTCTCTCTCTCTCTCACACACACACACACACACACACACACACACACTCAACTACTCACGTTCTCTTGTGTGCTTGAACTCTCTATCTTGACCCACCTTTATATTTTTAACTAAGACCAACACCCTAATTTATTTATGAGACTCGAACTAATTCTTGCACATTCACATAAAACCTATGCAGAAGTTCCCGTCTAAGCTATAATTCTCAACACTCCCTCTTAGTGAGGAAGGAATTTTGCACCAATCCAAGTCTGTCTCTAAATGCCTCAAACTTCCCTTTTCCCAAGGGCTTGGTTAAAATATCAACTACATGTTGATTCGTGTGAATATACTAGAGCTTCAAAGCTCCCTTATGAACCCTATCTCGTATGAAGTGATATCTGGTCTCTATATGCTGGCATCTATCATGAAACACTGTACTCTCAGATATTTTGATGCAACTTTGATTATTATAGTAAATGATCATTGGATCCAATTCCTAATCAAACAATCCTGCAATTAACTTGCAAAGCTAGATGGCCTCACAAATAGCCATATTGGTTGTCATGTATTCTTCCTTTCTTGAGCTAAGCACCACGAAAGTCCACTTCCCACTGATCCAAGATATCATCGTTGATCCCAAGCTAAAGCAACACCTTGAGGTGTTATTCCCATATGCTGCATGTAGTGTCCCCAACCACCAACCGACCTGGCAACGCCACTACTCTGACACATTACTTAGCTTTGATACCAATCTGTAGCGTACCCGTCCATTACGGGGCAGGGCAATGCCACTGCGAAACCTATAGTATACATAACATGCATATTTAATGAGTTTTGATCAAACAACACAGAGATACTGCTACCATACAGACTCAAATGGAAATAACAATAATTCATACATGCAACAAAATACATGATAACATTTCAAAGACACATACATACATAACATATATAATTAAGCATGGAAATGATACTTATCTTTTAACTGGAGTAAATCCACCAACTGCATGCAAACCTTCCACGAACCTCCCAGCCTTAGACCATACTGCTCATCACTCTCAGCAGTAGGTCACCCCCGAGTTGGGACTTAACTCCATCGGGCAACGGATTCCTAGGCTACGCAAGGTCAACAAGGAAGTCACATAGTTCACGAGGAAGGATTCTCTCCTAGGAGCCACTTATGTCCACTGCTCACAGACTCTCATTCCCCACATGCCTGTCCCACCCCAGTAGTATACACCTTCACTGTCACACAATCCATAGGATGCTTCATCTCCCTTGCCTTGGGCTTCAGCAATAGGCCGGACCGGAATTCTCAGAGCTCTGTAGCAGCTATGTGACTCCCTCTAGGAGACTTACCTCCTTGGCACACTTCTCTCACCTGGAGAGAGTTGCTCACAGGCCTGACAACCTGCTTCTTCGGTCAATCCTCGACTCAGATCTAGCAAGGCGAGGACAACAACAACCAGTCGATACTGCTCAGGAAAACAAAAGGCAACAACCCAAAAAAATGGATAAGGTACGAACTCGGTTTTGGCCAGTGCAGACATATTGGTTTCGTAGGGTAACACAGGTCGGTTTTCCCCCTCCCATGAGTGGTTTCTCGGATGTCCATGGGTATGCAGAGGGCGACGACATAGGAAAAATGAGATTAACGGAGGATGTATGAATGGGAAGCGAACCTGATGGAGAATGGCTAGTGAACCCCCAACACGAGATGACTCTTGAGCTTTAACTGCATGCGCCCAGGTCGACACCTGTCTTCCTAGAGCTACATGCACTCCACTTAGCATACGTTCATTTTCTAGGAACTCAGGACAACACTGATCAATTGTCCACCTTTGCCTTTAGGAAATAATAATAAATTATTATCCCCTTTAGAGGTAGTCCCCCTAGCTTATCCCCTAGGACTACACACTTAGCCTCCTCCCTTACCCCACCTTGTGGAAGCTTAGTCCCCCATCACTCTTTCTTCGTGGTTGGTCTACACACAACGATATGTATATTTTATTAATGATCTGCATAATTATATATACAAAATCAGGCTCATGGCCTTAAGCATCTAGGCTCTTCGGCCTAATAAACATGTAATTCTTCAGCTTGTAATTGCTCGGCTCACCAGCCTATAAACATATTTACAATTCAACAATATAACCGGGGCTCGTCCTTGGGGTATTACAATCCCCTCCCCTTAATTTTGCACTATCCTCAGTGCAACTTTTACACAACATCAACAAGATTTCCAAAATCTTCAAAAAGATGCGGGTATTCTGCCCACATAACATCCTCATGCTCCCATGTTGTGTCCTCGGGACCATACCAGGTCCACTGGTCCTTTACAATCCCTATGGCTTGATTATGGAGCTGCTTGCTTTTCCGGTCCAATATACGCACCAGATGCACTTGCAAGACGCCTTCTTGCTCCACCTGAATCACATTCCAATCAATTACACGATTAACATCATGTATATATTTCTTAAGCAATGAAACATGAAACACATTATTTACAGTCATGGATGTAGGCAATGCAAGCATATATGAAACTAGTCCAATCCTTTCTAGGATTTCAAATGGCCCACAATATCTGGTCGCCAACTTGGAACAATTCCCTAGTTTCAGAGAACTTCTGTTAGCTTTTACTTTCAAGAAAACATGCTCTCCCACTTTAAACTCTTTGTGGGTTCTGTTTTTATCAGCATAACTTTTCTGCCTGTCTTGGGCATCCTTCAAGTTCTGCTTAATATTCAACATTTTCTCTTCCATTTCCTTGATCAACTCTGGCCCAACTATTGCTCTTTCAGTTGGGTTATCCCAACTTACTGGGGTGTTGCACCTTCTGCCATATAGTGCTTCAAATGGGCTCATCTTTAGTGATGCTTGATATCCATTGTTGTAGGCAAAATCTACCAAGTGTAGGTAGTCTTCCCATTTAGATGGGTTGTCCATCACATACATCCTTAGTATGTCTTCTATCACTTGCTTCACCCTCTCTATCTATCCATCAGACTCAGGATGATATGCTGTGCTGAAGTTCAGAGTCGTTCCGAACCCTTTGAATAACCCCTTCCAGAACTTTGAGGTAAATTTTGGGTCTTTGTCAGACACAATTGTCTTGGAAATACCGTGCAATCTTGCTACTTCCCTTATATAGATATCAAAAACATGAGCTGTCTTGTCAGTAGTGTTCAATGGAATAAAATGGGCAGCTTTAGTAAGCTTATCCACCACCACCATGATGGAATCATGCTGCTTGTTTTTTCTGGGTAATCCTGTGATGAAATCCATTTTCACCACTTCCCACTTCCACTTAGGAATGGGCAATGGTTGTAGCAACCCTGCTGCTATGCTCAACCTTGACCTTCTGACACTCCATACATCTAGTGATATATTTTGCAATTTCCTTCTTCATACCCGACCAAAAGTATTGGCTCTTAACTGCTGCCACTATTTTCTGATAGCTAGGGTGCCTAGCATAAGGCACATTATGCATTTCCTTCAAGATCATAATTCTCAATTTCTGGGAATTACGTACATAAATTCTATTTTTATACAAGAGTGTTCCTGGGACTTTCGAACTCTGAGTTTCCGAACCTCTTACCCCTGGGTCTACATAGTACAAATGTCACCAACCTAGCAGGTGGCACGTGGCATGCCTAGAAAGGTCCATGTCACCCTTGGCGACATCATCCGATCCCACCACTTTTTCTCCTTTCCTTTCGCTTCAGAGCTTTGGACCTCGGAAGTTCTCCCTCAGCATACATTAATTCTCCCGACTTTCAAAATTTGAAACTATGGTTTGCTCTTTTGCTTTGAAACTTAGGGTTTCGAAAGTTTGTGCATCGACACATCCCACTTCTTTCGACATCCAAAATCTGAGGTTACGGTCTAACGATAAGGTTTCCAGGATAACCCTCACGCACATTCTCCAGATCTGATGGTCATAAAGGATTTCCCTTCCTTCCGAACAGATCCTATGACCCACATTACTCTGCGGTCCAATACCACATCGGTCGTGGTTTACAATACCGCTACACTGCCTGAGATTCGTAACATGGCCAAGGAAACCTCTTGGCACTCAGAATGTTCTGAGATTCAAAAATGGTTCCTCCAGACACAATTTCCACTTGAAACCTTGGGTCCAAGGAACATTTATCCAACCCATCCAGGCTCAGTGCTTGAACCTTGGCCACGACTTTGAATTTTGTCTACTTCGACAACAATTCTTTCTGAAACTTTTGCTTCAATTTCCACTAACATGGCCCATCCAGGCTCAGTGTTGAAAACCTTGGCTCTGATACCAATCTGTAGTGTACCCGACCATCCATAGGCCAGGCAATGCCCCTACTCTGACATATTACTTAGCTCTGATACCAATATGTAGCTTCCCCAACAACCAACCAGCTTGGCAATGCCACTACTCTGACACATTACTTAGCTTTGATACCAATCTGTAGCATCCCCAACCACCAACCGACCTGTCAATGCCACTAATCTGACACATTACTTAGTTCTGATACCAATCTGTAGCATACCCAGCCATTACGGGCCAATGCAACACCACTGCGAAACATATAGTATACATAACATGCATATTTAATGAGTTTTAATCAAACAACACAAAAATACTGCTACCATACAGACTCAAATGGAAATAACAGTAACTCATACATGCAAAGGAATACATGATAACATTTCAAAGACACAGACATGCATAACATATATAATTAAGCATGGAAATGATACTTATCTTTTAAATGAAGTAAATCCACCATTTGCATGTAGACCTTCCATGAACCTCCCAGCCTTAGACCACACTGCTCATCACTCTCAGCAGTAGGTCACCCCCAAGCTGGGACTAAACTCCACCGGCCAAGGGATTCCTAGGCTAGGCAAGGTCAACAAGGAAGTCACACAGTTCACGAGGAAGTATTCTCTCCCAGGATCCACTTACGTCCACTGCTCACAGACTCTCATTCCCCACATGCCTGTCCCACCCCAGGAGTATACACCTTCACTATCACATAGTCCATAGGATGCTTCACCTCCCTTGCCTTGGGCTTCAGCAACAGGCTGGACCGGAATTCTCAGAGCTCTGTAGCAGCCATGAGACTCCCTCCAGGAGACTCACCTCCTCAGCACACTTCTCTCACCCGGAGAGAGTTGCTCACAGGCCTGAAAACCTGCTTCTTCAGTCAATCCTTGACTAAAATACAACAAGGCGAGGACAACACCAACTGATCGATACAACTCAGGAAAACATAAGGCAACAACCCAAAACAAACGGTTAAGGTACGAACTCGATTTTGTCGAGTGCGGACATATTGGTTTCACAGGGTAACACAGGTCGGTTTTCCCCCTCCCATGAGTGGTTTCTAGGATGTCCGTGGGTATGCAGAGGGCGACAACAGAGGCAAACTGGGATTGACAGAGGATGGATGAATGGGAAGCGAACCTGACGAAGAATGGCCAGCGAACCCCCAACACGAGCTGACTCTTCAACTTTAACTGCATGCGCCTAGGTCGACACCTATCTTCCTGGAGCTGCATGCACTCCACTTAGCATACATGCCTTTTCCAGGAACTGAGGACAACACCAACTAATTGTCCACCTTAGCTTTTAGGAAACAATAATAAATTATTATCCCCTTTAGAGGTAAGCCCCCTAGCTTAGCCCCTAGGCCCACACACTTAGCCTCCTCCCTTACCCTACCTTGTGGAATCTTAGTCCCCCATCACTCTTTCTTCATGGTCGGTCTACATGCAGCGATGTGTATATTTTATTAATGATCTGCATAATTACATATACAAAATCAGGCTCATGGCCTTAAGCATCTAAGCTCTCCGAACTAATAAACATATAAGTCTTCAACTTATAATTGCTCGACTCACCTGTCTATAAACATAATTACAATTCAACAATATATANAGGGCTCTTCCTTGGGGTATTACAACCCCCCCCCCCCTTATTTTTGCACTGTCCTCAGTGCAACTTTTACACAACATCAACAAGATTTCCAAAATTTTCAAAAAGATGTGGGTATTCTACACGCATACCATCCTCATGCTCCCATGTCGCGTCCTCAGGACCGTAGCAGGTCCAGTGGACCTTTACAAGCCCTATGGCTAGATTCCAAAGCTGCTTGCTTTTCCGGTCCAATATACACACCGGATGCACTTGCAAGATGCCTTCTTGCTCCACCTAAATCACATTCCAATCAATTACATGATTAGCATCATGTATATATTTTTTAAGCAATGAAACATGAAACCCATTATGTACAGTCATGGATGTAGGCAATGCAAACATATATGTGACTGGTCCAATCCTTTCTAGGATTTCAAATGGCCCACAATATCTGACCACCAGCTTGGAACAGTTCCCTAGCTTCAGGAAAATTCTGTTAGCTTTTACTTTCAAGAAAACATGTTCTCCCACTTTAAACTCTCTGTGGGTTCTATTTTTATTAGCATAACTTTTCTCCCTGTCTTGGGCATCCTTCAAGTTCTTCTTAATCTTCAGCATTTTCTCTTCCATTTCCTTGAGCAACTCTGGCCCAACTATTGCTCTGTCAGCTAGGTTATCCCAACTTACTAGGGTGTTGCACCGTCTGCCATATAGTGCTTCAAATGGGCTCATCTTTAGTGATGCTTGATATCCATTGTTGTAGGCAAACTCTACCAAGTGTAGGTAGTCTTCCCATTTAGATGGGTTGTTCATCACATACATCCTTAGTATGTCTTCTATCACTTGCTTCACCCTCTCTGTCTGTCCATTAGACTCAGGATGATATGCTGTGCTGAAGTTCAAATTCGTTCCGAACCCTTTGAATAACCCCTTCTAGAACTTTGAGGTAATTTTCGGGTCTCTGTCAGACACAATTGTCTTGGGAATACCGTTCAATCTTGCTACTTCCCTCATATAGATATCGACAACATGAGATGTCTTGT
Source organism: Picea engelmannii (assembly GCA_009831015.1). Classification (NCBI taxonomy): domain Eukaryota; kingdom Viridiplantae; phylum Streptophyta; class Pinopsida; order Pinales; family Pinaceae; genus Picea; species Picea engelmannii. Next base: position 53,763 of record ML783306.1, on the reverse strand, counting down.
GAGTAGTCTTCAATGGAATAAAATGGGTAGGTTTAGTAAGCTTATCCACCACCACCATGATGGAATCATGCTTCTTGTTTGTTCTGGGTAATCCTGTGATGAAATCCACTGTCACCATTTCCCACTTCCACTCACGAATGGGCAATGGCTGTAGCAACTCTGCTGGGTGCCTATGCTCAACCTTGACCTTCTGACACTCCATACATCTAGCGATGTATTCTGCAATTTCCTTCTTCATACCTGGCCAAAAGTATTGGCTCTTGACTGCTGCCACTGTTTTCTGATATCGAGGGTGCCTAGCATAAGGCACATTATGCATTTCCTTCAAGATCATAATTCTCAATTCCTGGGAATTAGGTACATAAATTATGTTTTTATACAGGAGTGTTTCATCAATTCCCCATTCTGTAGTATCTTACCTTGCCGTAGCTTTGCTACCAATTCCCTGTACTGCAAATCTGCATTTGCAGCTTCCAAAATTTTTCCTTTAATATCAGTTTGATACATGCTGATGGCCGTAGCATGTAGTTCATGCATTATTCTGCTGAGTGCATGAACCACTTTGTTCTCCTTTCCTTTGATATGCTTGATATCAAATTCATACTCACAAAGAAATTCCAACCACCTACTCTGCCTAGCATTTAAGGTTGGATGATCAAATAGATACTTAAGACTATGATGGCCTGTCTTGAGTTCAAACTTCTTTCCCATGAGGTAATATCTCTATTTCTTTAGAGCGTGCACTATGGCTGCCAACTCCAAATCATGAGTTGCATAGTTCTTTCCATGCTCTTTCAATTTGTTGTACTCATAACATATTACAAACCCGTTCTGGATGAGGACTCCTCCCAGTCCTTATTTGCATGCATCTGTGCAAACCACAAAATCCACATTTGGATCTGTAATCCTCAGGATTGGAGCACTGGTTAACAACAACTTCAATTGTTGGAAGCTTCTCTCACACACTTCTGTCCATTGAATTTCTTCTCCTTCCTTTGCAAGGTAGTGATAGGGTGAGCTATCCTTGAGAATCTTGCAATGAACCTTCTGTAATAGCCATCTAGACCCATAAAGGATCTGAATTTTGTTACATTCTTCAACACTGACCACTCAATAATGGATTCTATCTTCTTAGGATCCACAACAATCCCATCTCTTGAAATAATATGCCCCAAATAATGGATCTGCTTTTGATAGAATGAGCACTCGCTGAATTTGGCATACAGTTGGTGCTCTGTTAGCACTTGCAACACCATCCTAAGATGTTTTTCATTCTCTTCATCTGACTTGGAATACACCAAGATGTCATCCAAAAAGTCTATGACAAGCTTGTCCAAATATTCCCTGAATACACCATTCATTAAACACATGAAAACAACAGGTGCATTTGTTAACCCAAATGACTCCACTGTGAATTCATAATGACCAAACCTTGTTCTGAAGGTGGTCTTGCTGATGTCTTCATCCTTTATTCTTACTTGGTGGTATCCTGACCTGAGATCTATTTTTGAAAATATCTTGGCATCCTTCAATTGATCAAAGAGATCATCGATCCTTGGAAAATGATACTTTTTCTTAATGGTCACTTTGTTCGGTTGTCTAAAATCAATGCACAATCTTAAGGTTCCATCTTTCTTCTTCACGAACAAGACCGGGGCACCCTAAGGTGAAATGCTTGGGCGTATATACACCTTCTTCATAAGTTCTTCAAGCTGCAATTACAGTTCTTTTAACTCTGGTGTACTCATCCTGTAAGGAGCTGTCGACACTGGAGCTGTTCCAACCATCAGATTTACAGAAAATTCAATACCTCTCTTCGGGGGTAGTCCTGGTACCTCCTGGAATACATCTTCAAAATATTTTAGTACCGCATGGTCCTCAAGATTTGATACTTTGTCCTTAGGTGCTTCCTCCATGTAGGCCACAAATAATTGACAACCTTTCTTGTAGTACTTCTTCAGCTACATTGCTGAGGTTTCCGCGACAACAACCGCTTTGGGAATTCCTTGGACTGTTCTTCGATTCCCCTCATCATCCATGCAAGTGAATGCCTTGTTACGACAATCTAGGATGGCATGGTGCTGGTCCAACCAATCCATCCCAATTAGACAGTCATAGGAACCTAAAGGTAGAACATTCAATTCAACCTTTGTGCTTAGTCCATTCATGTCCATCGGATAGAACTTAACTAACTCAATAACTTTTCTTTTGGCTCCTGTAGCCAACTGCACTAACCAAGATTTTCCATGCTTGCTTCTTGGTAAATACAAACTCTCCACCACTCTAGGATCTATATAACTATGACTAGCCTCTGAATATATTAAAATAGTAAAGGCATGGTTGTTGATCATACCTTCCACTTCAATCATGTGTGATTGAAACTCAACTTGGTTGTTGTGCAGGGATGCATAGATCCTTGGTATTCTACTGCCCATATCTTCCATTGTTTCTGCCTGCTGTACATTGTGGATTGTTCTCATCTTATCACTTCTGTGGGGGAAATCTCTGTACCTATGATTTCCTTTACAACCCCAACATTCCATAGGTGTTTGTCTTGGCATTTTCCCACCTACTTCAGCCTTCCTGATCTCTCTAAAAGATTATTTTTCCTTGAGGATTGTTTCTGAGAAAGGATAGCTTAGCTCCCTTCTTCCTCTGATCCATCTTGAAATTCTTCTTGTCTTCCCAAGCCTTTTGGAAAGTGGGATTTTCACTTTGCTTCTCATATAATCATTTTTTCTCCTTATGGTTTCTTCCATATTCTTAGGATGATCATACTGGATCTTGTCACCGATGTGTTGACGGGCGAAAATGAACGCTCGCCAACTGGAAGAGTGGATCCGGTCCGGGGTTGTCTAAATAACCCAATCCGTTTGGGATAACCCACCCTGACGGGTTTAGCGGCTCCGTTGGCCGATCTAAGTCCTAGAAAACAAATGAAAACTACACTAAGAAACTAATCTAAATAAAAACAATAATTAAAACAAACTAATAAACAAATCTAAACTATATATATACAATCTATTACCTAAATCATACAATTATAATTCTATAAAAGTAAATGTTTAATTATTAACAGAATCAGATTCAATTACAAATATACAATATTTACAAATTACAGATTTAAATTAAAACCTGCAAAAATCATTTGTAATCTGTCCTAAGACAACGAAACCATTGTTTTTTATTTTTTATTTTTATAATTTTATGAAAAAGAAATAGAATAAAAACTATCTAAGCTAGGCAACTAAAATAATAATTCAAACTACAAATCTGAACTATACATATATCTATCTAAACTACTCATATTATACTAACTAATTAACTATCAAATAATAAATAACAAACTGACCTGAAGTAACGCTTCAGGTTTTTCCTGTATCCAATAGTCGATTTAGCCGTTCGGTGGGAGGAAACCTGCACCAGATTATCCACAAGCTTCTCGTAAACTAGAAGCAGCTGTTCTCTTCAAATATAAACGATAGGACAAACAAGGCATAAAAAATTACAGCAATCTTATAATTTACAAAATATCACATTCAGATAAATCCTTGTGCAAAATTTGTACAAAACAATTCAATTAATGAAAAAGATAAACCTGTATTCATTAAATTGAAATAGAGTGATTGCTGTATTTTTAAATAAGAGAGATCAGATATGGACAACATATAAATCAAGTCACATCAATATGCAATGAATTATGATAGCTAAAGTAGTTGATAATAAATTGCAAACTGATATGAATAAAACTTGAAACAAAAGTTTGATATATTGAAAGCGAAAGCTGTTACAATACATCAACTTTCATCTCAGTCTGAATCATAAATCCATAGTCTGGTTCTCTCCAATGTGATGATGATGGTTCTCTTTACAAAAAATAACAAGTATTTAAAGACCTCCCACAGGGTAAAACATCCCTGTGGGAATTATCAAAACAATTTACAAAAAATCAGGGGAAAATATCCCAAATCTCTATTTCTGACTCAAGCTAACAACCTAAAACAAAAACTACATCACAAAAGTATCTCCTAAACTGCTACAACATGCCCAATTGATCATTGTAATTCGTATGCACCTGGACAATCAGAATACAACTCGGTCATGATAATTTGGAATTAACAAAGGCTGTTGCCACTTCGACATTCCTGAAGACAATCGAACCAGTGGTTTTTTGTTTCTTTTCACTGGCTTGTAACCTGTCATTCTCCTTCACCAACACTGTCACCTGTTCCTCTAACGATTTTATCTTTGATTGCAACAAGGGAACATCGGTGTAATAACGATCTAGCCACACATTACATTGAATACATGATGATTGCTAGGGCTTTGATATCACAGGCGAGGGTTTGTTCAGATCACCAGAGGTTTCATTGTGCAACTTGATTCCCGGGTAGTTAGGGTTGTTTTTGAGGCACGGGGGTAAATTAGATACATAGTCATAGGGTTTCGTAGAGCATAGGCCATGGGAATAGGGGTACTCTTCAGCTAGGAAATGCTCGATATCGGAGTCTGAGTCCTCGCTGAGCACTATAGGATTTTGGTCGATGTTCTGTTTAGGTTTGTTCCGGGCAAGTCTTGATATCAATCGAGCATTTTTCTTCCCCTTTCTATTGACAGTAGTATCATTGCTATCTTTCTTCCTCACAGGTCTTTTGACGACCTTAATATCATCCTTAGCGCACAAGTTAACCAGGGCATCAGGTAGGTCCAAGTCGGGGCAAACTGAGGGTTTGACAGGGGGTAGAAGGATATGCAGTGGCATGGCTGGTCCAGCCAAAGTCTCACTGACCACAACCTTATCGATTTGAGCAGAATCTGGATTAGCAAATCCATTTCTAGATAGAAAGGCTTGCCAATTATCGCCACTAAGGCTCAAATGGTGGATGATGATGAGTTTAATCAAGCCATGATGAAAAAGGTTGCTATCAACCTTCTCGCGCTTGAATCTCTTAGACATCTTGTAAAGACTCTGCAAGAAGTAATGTGGCATGTTCAAAGGATAGCCCATGAAATTCATCAATAACCGGAGGTGATACAAAAATACCAAGCCATACCGACCTTCACAGGTCACAAACTGTTTAACAATTACCAAAAGGTCGTGCCACATGGGTTTGAGGGTAGAAATAGGCATACCTTTGTCACAGGAAACAATCTTTCTTGATACGAATAGTAATGGCCATGGCACATCGTCGACTTTGGAGTTTTTAAACCATCTTTGGCCTGTAGCTGCTAGTCCTGTAGCAGAGCTTATGACTCCTCATTGAGCTTGAGCTGTATGTCTCCGACTTTAGCCCTGCACCCGTCAAAGGTTAGGGCGAATTGTTGGGCAACCGAAAGGTTGAAACCCTCGAACCTCTGTATAAACACCAGCCAACCACTGTTTTCTAAATCCTTACGGGCATTATCAAATAACAACAGAGTTTGGCTACCATTCGGCTCTATGCGCACCACCAGTGGCATAGACAGGAGCACACAGTGAACTGGATGCACGGGCTAGGGTTCGAACAGAGTATACGCAGGGGCAGAACGCTCACAGGCTTACCCGAAAACACCAGGGGTGACCCGGGATAGGGGGGAGGCATTAATGACCGAATGTGCGAAGGTGGTGGAGCTAACTCAGCCCATGCAAAACAGTCATTTCCCACAGTACAATTGACGACGCATATAACGATTCCAATCACTATTGTATATATTAAAAACCATGCCATTCAAACCATTAATGAAATCTATGATAAGTGGCTCAAACATTTTCACTAGCAATAGTCTTAGCATAGTTTTAAAACCAAAATAATGATTCGAAATCAACACCAAGGGTTCGATCATATCAAATATGCGTTGTGCGATATGATCGCGCCAAGGGTCTAATCCATAATGTCAATGAATTTTCATGAAACCAATGTGCCAATGAATTTGATCAAGATACATCAAACCACCAATAAATCAATGATTGAATCACAATCCTTAGGAAATCCTCACAGTCTCATAAAAATTGAAATCATATTAACAACAAAAATGCCAAATGAGTAAAGAATCTTGGGGTCTTGCCAACTGTATAATGATAATTAAATTGGAAACAAAATGAGCATATAGATGTTGAGCTCCAAATCTACCCAAGTAAATTAGAGTGCATTTATTATCAATCCGGTGTTTGTAAGACTTAGAGGCATGTCCAAAGTATATGGATTTTAGAGATAGTTTTTATCTTTTATGGAGATAACCCAAAAACCTATCTAAGGCTGACTATGCARGAGACACTAAGCTTCTATTCAGAAGTCATCTTCATAGTCCTCATAACAGTAATCAGCACTTTGTCTTTCTAAATGGTAAGAACAGTAAGCATAAAACCTATTCTAAGGCTGAATGTGAAAGAGAAACTAAGCTTCTATTCAGAAGTCATCTTCATAGTCCTCATAACAGTAATCAGCACTTGTTTTTCTAAATGGTAAAAACAGTAAGCATTCGGGAGAAAGTTTAAGACCTATCAAATGTTGGAAGAACAAAACTCTTATTCAAGAGATGCATTCATTGTCTTCTTTCATTCATTCATTAACATCAAATCAAATCAAAATACTGAAAGCGTAAAATAACTCAAAAGCATTCAAAACT
>ML783306.1:13150-29031 GCA_009831015.1 Picea engelmannii | reverse complement strand
GATCAAGATACATCAAACCACCAATAAATCAATGATTGAATCACAATCCTTAGGAAATCATCACAGTCTCATAAAAATTGAAATCATATTAACAACAAAAATGCCAAATGAGTAAAGAATCTTGGGGTCTTGCCAACTGTATACCGATAATTAAATTGGAAACAAAATGAGCATATAGACAAGAGCGATCATAACAATCCAGTGACATTTTTAATATGACTTCGAAATCAAAGTTTTCACGCTTGCAGTCGTGAAAACAAGAACAAAGGTAAGTGTGCGTACGCACTAAATAATAGTGTCGTTTTTATTGCAAAGATTGCGATGAAAATTGAGGGTTGCAAAAGACTGGAGTAGGAAGCTTAGAAGGATCGTATAAAAATGCGAATTGGCTGCCAACACGATGGAAGGTGGAAGTCCACTCATATACCTTTGAATTTTGACAGTCTTGTCCTTGATGAAAGGAACGTACTTCAGCAATTCCAAAAACCTTCATTCATATTCATCAATGGGCATGCTACCCAGCTTGAGTTCAAAGAACTCTTTCATATTTCTATCATAGTATCTCTTAGTCAAGTATTTATTTTCGAAATACCTCTTGAATTCCTTCCAAGTAATATCTTTCTCTTTAATGTGCTGCACCTGCACAAGCTGATCCCACCACATGGATGTTTTTCGTTTCAGTTGATACATTCCAATTCTTCCATCTGCATGATGGGAATAATTTCGCAGTTGGAAATATTTCCTCATGCCAAGCAACCATGTCTCGGAATCTTCCTCCTTCTTGTGCTCTCCATCAAATGTAGGAGGTTTAATATTGTTCATTTCACCCTTCAGTTCATCCACTCTCGATCTCCTGTGTTTTCGGGTAGGAGATGGGCTTGAACCACCGTGTGCTCTCCTCTTGGAGTACTTCGGGGAGTGACGATGATGCCTGCTAACGCTTCTTGATTTACTAGAGTTACTCTCCTTATCCAATTTCCTTTCTATCCCTTCCAGGCTTCACATAAACTTTAAATTGAATTCTCCTTGTCGATTCCTGGATTTCATGAGCTTTCTTTTATCTGCTCGGTGAATCCATACATCCTTCTGTAATCTTTCAATGATTTTCATCATGTGCCCTTCCTTATCTATCTCTTCTCCATGCCCATTGGAGTCCGATCTTTCAACTCCCAGATGGACATCCATTCCTCTTGCCTCATTCTCTGAGCTGGAAGCATTCTGTGCCTTCTCCATTTTTCTGCACTCTGTGGTAATCCAGTTCGGTTCTGCCAATAGTTGACTCTACAAACAGAATGTGCAGTCAACCGAAATTTTTCAGGCCATCATCCCTTAAAAAATTTCATGGAATTCATAAACCACTATGATTCAAGAAAACATTCAGTTTTCATTCTCTGTGATTCTCATTCAATCAAGAATCCCTGCAGATTTCTTCTTTTCGAGCCCTGCTCTGCTATACTTTTTGGGCACTAGACCCTTTCTCTTAGATCCCAACCCATGTGATCAAGGGCTGTGACCAAGCGCTAGATCGATAGGCGCTTACTCGAAACTTCAGGCCTACGACTTCAAAAGCCTTCAAGGCACATCACAACAACTTTTCAAGTTCTGAACTAACTAACTCGCAAAGTAGGGTGGATCAACAGTCCACGTCTACCCAACATCCAACAACTGATACCCACTGTGGACTTATGTCATCGTGGTTTCGGGACTTCGGAGCTTCGGAGTTTCAGGACTTCAGAGCTTCAGGCTTCAGAAGTTTTCACACTTGCTTCCTTCCAATCTTTCGAACTATGACTTTCCAGACCTCTTACCCTCGGGTCTACATAGTACAAATGTCACCAACCTAGGAGGTGGCACATAGAATACCTAGAAAGGTCCATGTCACCCTTGGCGACATCATCCGACCCCAACACTTTTTCTCCTTTCACTTTAGAGCTTCGGACTTCAGAAGTTCTCCCTCAACATACATTAATTCTCTCGACTTACAATATCTGAAACTATGGTTTTCTCTTTTGCTTTAGAACTTCGGGTTTTGGAAGTTTGTGCATCAACACATCCCACTTCTTCTGACATCCAAAATCTGAGGTTATAGTCTAATGGTAAGGCTTCCAGGATAAACCTCCTGCACCTTCTCCAGATCTGACAGTCGTAAAGGATTTCCCTTCCTTCTGAACATATCCTACGACCCACATTACTCTGTGGCCCAATTCCACGTTGATCGTGGTTTAGAATACCGCTACATCACCTGAGCTTCGTAACATGGCCAAGGCAACCTCTTGGCACTCAAGAATGTTCTGAGGTTCGAAACTGGTTCCCCCAGACACAATTTCCACTTGAAAACTTGGGTCCAAAGACCATTTATCTAGCCCATCCAGGCTCAGTGCTTGAACCTTGGGTCCAAAGACCATTTATCCATCCCATCCACTAACATGGCCCATCCAGGATTAGTGTTGAAAACCTTGGCTCTGATATCGACCCATAGCTTACCCGACCATCCATAGGCAGGGCAATGTCCCTACTCTGACACATTACTTACCTCTGATACCAATCTGTAGCATCCCCAACCACCAGCCAGCCTAGCAACGCCACTACTCTAACACATTACTAAGCTCTGATACCAATCTATAGCGTCGCTAGCCACCAACCGGCCTGGCAACACCACTACTCTGACACATTACTTAGCTCTTATACCAATTTGTAGCGTACCTGGCCATTACGGGCCAAGGAAACGCCAATGCGAAACATATAGTATACATAACATGCATATTTAATGAGTTTTAATCAAACAACAAAGAGATACTGCTACCATACATACTCAAATGGAAATAATAGTAATTCATACATGCAATGGAATACATGATAACATTTCAAAGACATAGACATGCATAAAATATATAATTAAGCATGGAAATGATACTTATCTTTTAACTGGACTAAATCCACCAATTGTGTGTAGACCTTCCACAAACCTCCCAACCTTAGACCGCACTGGTCATCACTCTCAGTAGTAGGTCACCCCCGAGCTGGTACTAAAATCCACCAGGAAAGGGATTCCTAGGCTAGGTAAGATCAACAAGGAAGTCACATAGTTCAAGAGGAAGGATTCTCTCCTAGGAGCCACTTACATCCACTGGTGTTACACATTATTTTCGTCACCCTCATGATCGTTAATGATGTAAACCTGTCGGTTTCCTTCAGAGAGGTCAGTGGCTTTAATTCCTGAAGAAAGAAGGGAGAACAACTTTCCTTGAGAGAAGAAGTTGTGTTTTCCTTTGTAAAAACCCTATTTTGGAGGATTTCTGTGGGCTTTACCATAGCTAGGGTGTGGAAATACCTGATTTCCTCAGGCTTCACTATCGCTAGGGCGTGGAGTTTCCGCAGGCTGCACTATAGCTAGGTCGCGACGACCTTTGTACGTGGGAAAAACAGGCATTTTCTCGATGCTTCTAGAAGGAGAAGCTTCTATGGTGAGGTGGCCTTCGAATGGTTTGGATCTTACTCACTTTCATGATTTAGTGGGATCATCCTAACCTCCTCACCTTATCCTCTTCATCTTATAAAAGGAGAGGATCTCTCATGGAGAAAGTTAGCTTGATTGGGTTGGAAATTTATTGAGCTTGTTAGCTTGGTTAGATTAGCTTTGAGCTTTACTTTGTCAAGATAGATTGAGTAGCTATCAGATCCATGGTCTCATAATCCTTGGAGCAAGAAGTGTGTGGGAAGCAAGGAATTGTTGGAAGGAACCTTACGACATCAAGGCATCCGATTGTAATCTCTCTTCCTATTATTTAATATAATACAGTGGCATGCTTCTTTCCCATAGAATTATCTTTATTTTATTGCATAATTCCTTGATCATATGCATAGATTGTCATTGAATATACTCTCTCTGCTTTCACTTTGGTTGGTTTGTGTCTCACTGCAGGATAAGTATCACAAGAGCACCGGAGTGAAACAAGAACAACAAAGACATAAGGAAGCGACATTTAAAGGCATGTCTATCGTCTTTTGTTCGGTAGTAAATTTGATGATTAGAGCCTAGGGAAAGTGCCATGTCCTGTCATGTTTTGTTCTAGATCTAGGTGGATTTAGGGGGATCGATTCATGTCCACACTTAACGATTTACCTGATAACAAGTGCTCACAGACTCTCATTCCCCACATGCCTGTCCCACCCCAGGAGTATACACCTTCACTGTCACATAGTCCGTAAGATGCTTCACCTCCCTTGCCTTGGGCTTTAGCAACAGGCCAGACTAGAATTCTCAGAGCTCTGTAGCAGCTATGAGACTCCCTCCAGAAGACTCACCTCCTCAACCATCTTCTCTCACCTGGAGAGAGTTGCTCACATGCATGACGACCTGCTTCTTCAGTCAATCCTTGACTCAGATCCAACTAGGCGAGGACAACAACAACTGGTCAATACAACTCAGGAAAACAAAATGCACCAACCCAAAAAAAATGGTTAAGGTATGAACTTGATTTTGGCCAGTGCAAACATAGTGGTTTCACAGGGTAACACCGGTCGATTTTTCCCCTCCCGTGAGTGGTTTCTCGGATGTCTGTGGGTATGCAGAGGGCGACAATAGAGGCAAAACTGGATGGACAGAGGATGGATGAATGGGAAGCGAACTTGACAGAGAATGGCCAATGAACCCCCGACATGAGCTGACTCTTCAACTTTAACTGCATACGCCCATGTCGACACCTGTCTTCCTGGAGCTGCATGCACTCCACTTAGCATACGTTCCTTTTCCAGGAACTCAGGACAACACTAATCAATTGTCCACCTTAGCCTTTAGGAAACAATAATAAATTATTATCCCCTTTAGAGGTAAGCCCCCTAGCTTAGCCCCTAGGCCCACGCACTTAGCCTCCTCCCTTACCCCACCTTGTGGAAGCTTAGTCCCCCATCACTCTTTCTTCGTGGTCGGTCTACATGCAACAATGTGTATATTTTATTAATGATCTGCATAATTACATATACAAAATTAGGCTCATGGCCTTAAGCATCTAGGCTCTCCGGCCTAATAAGCATATAAGTCTTCAACTTATAATTGCTCTGCTCACCAACCTATAAACATAATTACAATTCAACAATATAACTGGGGCTCATCCTTGGGGTATTACGCTGCACTATCTGCCCAATTTGAGTTTTTATTCCCCTGCAAATTCACTTCACCATCTTCAATATATCTCAGACCATACTCCACCATGCCCAACAAATACCCAAGCACATGTTTTGGTGCTACCCAATGCTCAAGCCTTGTCTCCACCATGAACCGACTCAAGGTGTTCACTGCAAAACATATATCTAGCATACTGTTGACCAAATACATCAAAGAACATATCATCTTCATGTACAACGTGTCATCCACCAACTATGGATATAAATTTATAACCTTCTTCAGATAGTGATCATGGGTGTGGCCATAGTTTTGTAGTCCTCCATCAAAAACCTCTTAAGGATCTAAAATTCATACTTACGATGCCCAAGGAAAATATCCCCCAGTCTCTACCAAACCTCTAATCCCAAGAATTAATGCATCATGTTGATGTCCTTCATCTCAAACTAAAATACCATGTCTACTTTTCACCCTACAATGGGCTTCTCTGCACCTTTCAGAAACACTTAATCTACATACAACATCAAAATGAGAAGATCAGTCTGAAAAAATATGTAATGTAAGTTAGAATATGCTTCACTTTTGGTGAAGCCCATACTCTGCAATTATACATCGATCCTAGAATACCATGCTCTTAGTGTTTTCTTGAGTCTATACAAGGCTTTGTTAAGCCTACACACATGGGACTCCTTCCCACTTACCTCAAAGCCCCGAGGTTTCTCTATGCACACTTATTCCTCAATGATCCCATTAAGCCAAGTTTTCTTCACATCCATCTAATGTATCCTCCATCCCATAAATTAAATCTAGGACATAACTATTCTAATGGAAGTGTACCTGGTGAGTGGATAAAATATCAACATGTAGTCCACTCCCTCTCTTTGGGAGAATCCTCTCACCAAAAACCTCAGTTTTAATTTCTTAATGCTTCCATTTGCAACATGCTTGATCTTGTAGAGCCACTTGGAACTCAGAATTGACTTCCCCTATAGTCTTGGCACTATGTCCTAAACATCATTCTTCATGCTGGAGGTGTACTCCTTCACCATGGAATCCTGCAATAGCTGATCGTTTGTTTCCTCTTGAAAATTGGAAGGCTGCGAGTCTAGAATATTTCTCATCAATGCCATATAGTATGGAAACTTCTTTAGAGTTTTTCTCTCTCTAAATGTTCTCCTAGGAGTCTCAACATGTTCCTGAGAATCCCTCAATGTTCGTGAAAATCATCGAGGTCTCTTGACATAAGTGGAAATGGCTCTTGTCTCCCCCTCTCACCTGAAGGCTACCATATTTCCTTGGAAATCACTGGTGGCCTCGGATCAACCTTCAAAGCTTCTTGCTCCTCATCCTCTACCACTAGAGTAGGCTCATGAGACTTCCTGGATGCAAAGTCTTCCTCAAACTTTACATCCCCGCTTACTATTATCTTCCTCTGCTCTAGAATATAGAACCTATAAGCATTTGAAGTCTCATTCTAACCCACAAATAAAATCTTCCCGTTGGAGGGATCCAAATTGGTCCTCTTCTCTACTGGTACATGGATATACATTGGACAACCAAATATGTGGAAAAGACTCACCTCTGGCTTCACACTAGTGAATGCCTCCTCTTGTGTCTTTTGCTTCAAGATCTTATGAGGACACCAATTTTGGATGTATATTGTTGTGTTACTTGTCTCTTCCCAAAGAAACATGGGAAAGTCTTGGTCATGTATAATGGCCTTAACATCCCCTATGATGCATTGATTCTTCTGATTTACAACTCCATTCTTCTATGGGTTGTATGGAACTATCAACGTTTTCTTGATTCCTTCCTCCTTGATGAAACTCTCAAACTCCTTGGAGGTATACTCTCCCCCATTATCTGATCTCAAGACTTTGATCTTCTTCCACGTATGGTTTTCAACTAGATATTTGAGCCCTTAAAATGTAATAAAGACCTTATCCTTGGTCTAATAAGTAGATCCAATTATTGTGAGAGAAATCATCAATAAAGAAAATATAATACATGCTTCCTATTATTGACGATACTGACATCAGTCCAAAAACATTTGAATGTACTAGGTCTAGAATCCCCTTAGACCTATGCTCGTTGCTGGGGAAAGCAACCTTGACATGCTTGCCAAGTGTGCACCCTTTTCATACACCATTAATACTAAACTCTATAAGACATGTGACTATATCCCTTAGAATAGAAAATGCCTTGTGATGCAGGTGCCCCATCCTCTTATGCCACAACTCGCAAAAGATGTCATGTTATGCACCAAGGCTCAAATGGGTTCACCCTGCAATCTATATAAATTACCTTCTCTAACCCCTATTACCTGAGCTATATCTAGGTTAGAATCCTTTGGCATGATGAGGACTTGCTAGTTCTTGAACTCAATTTCAAAGCCCTTATCCTCCATGACCAAAACTAAAATCGAATTCTTCTCAATACCAGGTATAGACAAGACACCATCAAAATCTAAAGGATTACTTGAATCAAGCTAGAGGGGAATAGTACCAACTCCTACTACTAGGTACTTGGCATCATCACAAAGATCAACCTATACTATTGAGTCCTACTTCTTCAGATTAGGAAACAATTGTCAGGTTGATTTCATATGTTGAGATGTCCCATTGTCCACATACCACACATTCTTCAAAATCATGCTAGTAGATAAGCAATATACCAATGAGAAATCCTTCTCAAACTTGGTAGAAAACTCATTCATCCGAGTTTATGCAAAGGCTACTACCTACTTTTATTGTTGCTTCCCTTTACCGTTCTTCTTCTCTGGACATTGTGATGCCAAATGACCATTCTTATGACAAAGGAAGCACTTGATTTTACTCAAGTCCTTTCTTGGCCGTGAGGTTGACTCCTCACTCTTTCCCTTACCTCTACCCTTATTTGAATGACAAAACAGAGCTATGTTCTCTTCATCATCCTTCTTGTCATCCTTTAACTCCATATGAGTCTCCTCCTGGATATAATCATCCTAAAGCCTCTCAAAGTCAGGAAATTTTTCCCGAGTGCAAATACCTTTAACAAATTGTTCCCATGAAGCTTGGAATCCATTCAGTGCCATGTTCACTAACTATGCATCTTCAACCTTTTTCACAATTGTTGCAAGTTGATCATGAATCCATGTGATCTTCATAAGGTAACTAGTGACTATGTTTGATCTAGTCATCACTATGGATCTAAGCTTGTTCTGCAATATCATCTCATGTTTATGTTCTGACTCTGGTATAGAGTAACCAAGGAATCAAACATATCCTTTGTTGTCTTCTTCTCAGATACATGAGGGACCAAATGGTCCTTTGTGGCATACAAGATCATCCTCTTGGCCTTGAATTCCCTCTTGTTGCGAGCTATCAATTGCTGCAGATCTGTAGGT
Source organism: Picea engelmannii (assembly GCA_009831015.1). Taxonomy (NCBI): domain Eukaryota; kingdom Viridiplantae; phylum Streptophyta; class Pinopsida; order Pinales; family Pinaceae; genus Picea; species Picea engelmannii. Next base: position 20,524 of record ML783306.1, on the reverse strand, counting down.
GGAGTAGCAACATCCTTGACAATATCCTAGAGATCATTCTCTTCTATTAAGAGTGTAAACCTCACCTTCTATGATAAAAAAGTTAAGGCACCATCCAATATGTTCTTAAAAATGAGGCTAGATGATGGCATCTTTGAGATCTATCACACAAACTCCCAATTCTTAGAATGAAACTTTGAAACTCTCTCATTGCTTGTCATTCTTCCTTGCAGTTGATTTACTACTGCAAATCCTAGAGAATCTCAATTAGAGAAATAATCTCTGATACCATGAGGAAAATCCAAGCCCTAGGTGACTAAAGTCCATATTATATCAATCAAACAAGTAGATTGCTAAATTTAACTTACGCATAAATAAATTTGAGACCATAGCATTAATCACAAAATAGTTGGAAATCAAATAATGGAAGAATAAAAATTTGTTTCACACATACACAGGTAATTACTCATTCAAATGCAGCTTTTCATTCCTTTGTAAAACTTACAAGGAAGCCTCCACACACTACCCAAAAAACAACACTGAACGATTACCGAAATCATCTAGAACTTGAACTTCGACAAACTGCTTGAGAGGTAAACCTGTTGAAAAAAACTAAAAATAATAGTTCTTTGATGTATGACACTATTGTATAGAACATACTGATTCATATGGTTATGTCCGTACAATTGTACAGACTTCTACATGGCTGTATGTAACTGTGTGCTACCTGGAAACGCCTCTTTCCTTGCTGCCTGCACTCTCTCTCTCTCTCTCTCTCTCTCTCAATCACTCAACTTGGTCAAATGCTCATGTTCTCTCATGTGTTTGAACTCTTTATCTTGACCTATCTTTACAGTTTTATCTGAGACCAAAACCCTATTCTATTTCTGAGGTTACTCCTAGTCTAGGTCATGCATGGATGAAATACACTTTTAGGCTCAACTACTAAAAATAAGACATTCACTTTTTAACTAAAGTGAATTACAAAATATAATTTTCTTTTTGAAAATCACTTTTCAAAAATATCTCAAACTAGTTCTTGCATGTTCACATGGAACTTGCACGCAATTTCTTGTCCGAGCTATAATTCTCAACACCTGCTCCACACCTCCACGTCATGTGGGATGTGTAATGTAAGGATGTGTGTTTTCACCTATCAAATGGAGTTTCACAACCTACACATTTTGAATGAAAGTTTTTGAATCTCATTGATGACACATGCTCTTCTATTTGTTGAATATTATATGGTTGGCCTTAGGACTAGTAAAGTAAACTTATTCCCATCACCTTCCATGTTTTGTTTTTCCCCTTTGTGGTTAACAACGCAAATCTCGCTACATCCACAATAATCCCCCTCGAAATCCGAAGAATATAGGAGGGTCAAGAATTTCAAGAATATTGGCTCATAGAGAGCAACATGTCGCATAGATGAGACTCAAACCTGGGTGGGGAGGAGAAAACTCCCCACCCGAACCAATTGAGCTACAACCACTTGACATCACCTTCCATGTTTTATATTCAAGTTGGGTACAATTATTATTGGGAACACAACCTTCAATGATTTGAGTGAAGGCATGAAGGATTTTTTCTGATTGAAGCATTTATGGAAGACACCTCTGAAGAAGACAAAAGGAAATTTTGTTAATGACATCATGAACTCATTGGCCCAGAGTGATAAATCATTTCATTGGTTATCCACTTACATATCGTATTCATAGAATCTATATGATGAGTGGGAGAGGAACATCGTTTGGACCTTTGGACTACTAAAGGTAGGTTTCATGCTAGAAGTCTGCAACCTACATGAAGTAGTTGAGTGGTGTGTGGAGAAGTTCGACCCTAAATACATAATTATAATTTGGAGAGAGCAGGAAAAACATAGATACCCCTCACATCTATTGTGTTTAGGAAAATATTTAAGCTCTTAGAGCCCACAGAGATTTTAACATGTTTGAGATTGATACCTTTCTAAACTCTCATGGTGGCAGGTTTGTTATTTTAAATAAGTGTAGGGTGCAATTAAAAGTTGAGGATGAGAAGTTATATCTGGTGGACATTATTGATTTGGTTTGTCCTATATAGAGAGGTGGCATGGTACCATTTAATTAGAAAATAATCCACTACCTCCACATACATGTATGTGGTTTTCATCATTTACTACACATTGCTTAAAATGGAGAGTTTTTATTAGGTGAAGATGATCTCAAATGAGATTTCACACCAGATGATTGAATATCAAAAGACCCATAAATCCTATATGTCTTCCTACTTAATATTTTACCCGATTTTTAGTATGGCTTTCAAAGGTTTTCCTGCTAAGGTAGGCGTGGATTTGAATATGGAGCCCATTTATTTGGGATACCATTTATTATGGAAGCATAGAGATCACCATTATTTTTATGAAATTCAATCTTATTTCATCAAGAAGATAAAACATATTATTTTGGAAAGGGAACTTAATTCCTTGACACTTGAGGCAAACGATTTTTAACAAGGAAGGATGGTTTTTTCGAGAAGAGGATTTACCTATATTAGGATGTATGGATTTGAAGTAAGACCATCCTCTCTTCCTAAAATTGTATGTGATTGATGTTTTCTAGTAGAGGTAATTAAGTAGTACGTGAAATGGGGTACTTCATTTCAAAAACAAGAAACAATTTATATTCACACCTTCTAGTTTCTCCACTATGTTCATAAAGGATTTTCTGCATCTAAATGATAAGGTTATAATATTGGAATCCCCTAAGTTGAAGGAAGCACTTGCAACCCTTGGGTATGTTTCTAAAGGATTATTTACAACCCACTTGTTCTCCTTTGGATAGGCAAAATGTTTTCCTGAATTTGTTGCTTTTAAGGAAGGAGAAGGAGATAACAAGGATGTTGTAGTTGAGGGAGAGGTTTATAATGGTTCATAATTTTAAGGACAAACCCCTATATTGAAGTTAAAGAACCTAAACCTCCTTGAAATTTCCCACACAATAATAAATTTAAATGTTGATACTGTTATTAGAAGAAAATGAAAAAAAATTATAAGGAATACTAAAGCATACAAGGAAACCAATGAATCATATCATCGAAGAGGATAATTAAATTCCGATTCCGAGGGAGGTACTTTTGGACATGAGTAAATGTCCCTTGTCAAATTCACAAGGTTTCCAGACAAAAGGGCCTAATTGGATCTTCCTCCATTGAAATGGAAGGCCTTTTGGTTATGACCTAACTACCATGAACTAGGTATGAAAAATGGAATTCAACTAACATGTAATGAAACAATTGCAATATGAGATACAATTAACTAAATTGTAGCTAAGAGTTGGAACAAGAGCCAGTAATGCAATTGATAGAAAGGGGAATAGTCCACTTCTTCCACCATAAATGTACCCAAATAAAACCCTCCCAAATCCCTCTCGAAGTGGAATGGTCCAATTGTTGGGAACACTTCCCCATTATAAAATCAACAAGTTGAAAGGAAACAATATTATTCATATAACATATGATAGAATAGTCCACCACTGATGTATATGAATAATGAAATATCTTGAGCAACCGAGAATAGTATACAAGCTAATGAGAATCTCTTTGTTTCATATCAAACATTAGAAATCATAAGATAAGCTTGAATAGACACTACAACAATAGAATTGTCCACAAGTTATAATGCGAATTCCATGGGGGCTTCACCTTGTTAATCAATATCTTATCACATTCATTCATAAAGCGGGGTTTAAAATTTTGAAAGATAAAGTCAATATATTGTAGGTATTGGGGGTGGGGGGGTGTTGTGTGTCAAGGGGTTTATAGGTATTGGAGGGCATAAAAAGGGGTATCTAGTAAAAATACATTTTTTTTTTTTTTTAATTATTGGAAAGATGTATTGGGAAGGTGGGGTTTAACAAAAGGATTTTGCGAGGTATTTATAATATTTCTAGTGATATTAGGGGTATTCTTAAATATCCCACGAATACATGTACTATGTCACAACTTCACTGAGTGAATACCCCATGGCACATGCCTACAGGCACTAAGATAATTAAGAGAGGGAAGAGTAGTCTACGACCAAACATAGCTCTGCAAGAGTATAGACACTAACTAACAATCATATCTTTACTCAACATATGAAGATAGCTTACAATGCCAAAAAACTATTTATTCAACCACAATGGTTATGTTTATACATTTTTATGGCCCTTTCTTTTTATTCTCCCTAACAATTTATCTACCTTATACTATTCAATTACCTAGGTTCTAGTCTATTACAAATTTGGCATTACCTTCATGTTGATTACTCAACCCAAATGCGAGGGTAATATTTAATAGAAAATGTTACACGATTACAAATTTTTCCTACTCAAGGTGAGACTTACAAATGAAACAAATTTTCTATTCTTGGGAATACACGAGCACAAGTCTTATGGGTTTAGGCAATAGTTTCTACCTGCTTGCTTATACATCCAAGTGGTCCCGTATGATGTTTGTGAAGTTTTATCTTCCTCACAATTCACTTCTTTCCTTTTCTCACTTCATGTTAAGCTATTGATGTAAGCTTTGTCCTCTGCCTTCATCATTTTAGACCCTTTCACTACAATGACAACCATGCCCCAATTCTCTCATTTCCTCCTTGATCTCATTTGGATGGGATTTTCGTGGTCTTTGTATCAACTACTTGTCCAAAAGAAATGTATCTGGAACTCTTTTGTCATGGACTCTTTCCCCTCATTTGATTCTTTGGATAAGAAATCCTTTGTGAGAAGAAGACAAAACTATAACACAAATTACAAAGCTTTACCTTAGCAATTCCTGATTCTTATGAAGGATCATAATGCAAGAAAGGGACAATAATCTACTTTTAACAATGTAAAATAAAAATAAAAACACAAAAAGAGATTGATGAAAGAGAGAACAATGAGAAGAAAGCCTACATCCTTACTTTGTTTGATTCATGTCCCAAGCATCTTTAAATCCATGTCCATAAGCTCTTTTATTTGTGACGTGATAATCTTTTATTTGCATTGAGAGAAATAACAAAAGTGATTTTACGAAAGTTTTCCACTTCGAAAAAGATTATAAATCCATTCAATGGATCTCCATCTATGCAAACATGCATCACAATTGATCATCTTTGGAATGTCTCCCTTGCGTATGATAAATCTCTTGAAATTCAAGCATTAATCTTCTTTTTCACATGGAAAGAACTCTCTTTAAATATTATGTCATGGCTTATTTTTGACTAAATGTTGGCATAGAACAAATTTCAACAAATGATGAATCCACAGAAACCAAGAGACTAGAAAAGTTTGAGTATGAAGTTCTAAAGAGGCTTGAGTATATGGAGGTCAAGGAGTTATTTTGTACTTCCTTTTCACCTAATTCCCCTAATCCTCTGTGCATATCTCTAAAGATGAAAACACTTTTGTGCTCTTTTGTATGAGTGGTTTACAAATTGCAAATTCCCTACTACATTCTATAATCTTTTATAACCACTCCAGTCACCCATATATATGAGGCTTGTAATGTTATTATGAGAGTTCTGAGAGTTTGTTGAAATGGTTAAGAGTTAAGAGTGTTGATTATTTGGGTTGGTTGTCATTGATGTCATCCCTTGAAGAAAGTCCGGTAGCGAATTCCGGTAGCACAAAGGTTTGGGTAATGGGCCCAAGTTTGTTTGATGTATAGTGGTATGAGTTTTAACATATTTGAAGGTAAGACTATTTTGGATGGATAGTACATGTCATTCCATTTCTGGCAGTATGTGGAATGTCACATAACTCCTCACGGTTAGAGAGTTATGGCCATGTGAAGTTGGAGAACCCTCATGAATCATCTAGAAGCCCCAAAAGGTCAAAGTAGTCAAAGAAGTTGCAAAGAAGAAATTATTTAAATAATAAAGTGAAGTGATGAGTATACTATAAGTCAAAGTGGATACAAAAGAAATTATTTAAATCATAAAGTTAATGGAGAAATTACTAAGTGGACAAGTGGTTAGAAGTGGGTTAGCTCTAAAATAAGGAAGGTGGTTTAAGAGATTCTAGAAGGTAAATAATAAAGTGAAGTGATGAGTGTACTATAAGTCAAAGTGGATATAAAAGAAATTATTTAAATAATAAAGTTAATGGAGAAATTACTAAGTGAACAAGTGGTTAGAAGTGGGTTAACCCTAAAATAAGGAAAGTGGGTTAAGATGGTTAAAAGGTAACCCCTTGAGGAAGCTACATGAAAGTATAAAAAAGAGGCAAGGCTCTCTCATTTTAATAAAACTTGAGCATATTGAATATCTACAAGTGACTGAGGTAACCAAAGGATATCTAAGCTGAATTTTAGAGGGAAGGTGAAGTAAAGAAGGCCAAAATTCAAGGGAGGATAAATTATTTTGATGATGTTTTCTAAGGTATGTTATTTACAGGTCATCTCACCATTTTCACAATAACATTTTTTTCTAGAATGATTCAGACCATGAAATTGGGAGGCCGTTGACGAAACATATCCAATTAGTTGTGATAACAATTTCATCTTGTGGGTTGTTTTATTTTTGGATTTACACTCCGTGGAAAATAAGGTTTGTGGCTAGTCCTGAAGCTAGTCTAAAACAAGTGCTTCGGGTAAAAATGTCATAACTTCTTCATAACAGATCCAAATTCAGTAAGACCAAATGTATTGGTTAGAGTACATTCTGCAGTATTCTGTATACCATTTTAAAATCCATACAACAAATATTCCGTGCGGGGCACACTCTACAAGTTCACTCTCTAGAATAAGTCAGAATTCAACAAGTTATGCCGTTTTTGCTATAACTCCTTTTCTGAGAGGTTCCAAGTAGTGCAACATGGAGGAATTGCATAAAAGACAATGAAGAACATTGTGTACTATTTCCGTATCTTTATTCATTACATGTACATATTTATGATTATTTCAAGTTAAGGTTTTTGACTAATCCAAAATTAGTCACGTGAGACTAAAGTAAACTTTGATGAAAATGCTAGTCTCTTATTGTTAAAGTTAAGACAGGTTTGCAGGTATGTGATCATATACATCAGGTCTGTTACAGAGTTACAAATCATATTTTTATGATGAAATTGATGAGGACTTTTGGTTGAGGTACATGTTGGGTACATGGTTGAGACAAGTAGTTGATGAGTTGGCACATACATGAGGTGTATAGTTGATGATGTTGGTACATCTTGATGAGTCATAGTTGATGAGAAATTGATGCATGATTGGTACATACTTGGTACATTGTTGGAGGCACTTGTTAGTGGTATTGTTGACACATGGTTTATGGATGATGTAGCATACTTGTCTTGGTATATTATTAGAAGCACATATTGATCTTGGTGATGATTATGAGTTGTTGTGTTATGCTTGGTTGATGCACATCTTGGTGATATTGTGCATATGGTT
>ML783306.1:0-13050 GCA_009831015.1 Picea engelmannii | reverse complement strand
CAGGTCTGTTACAGAGTTACAAATCATATTTTTATGATGAAATTGATGAGGACTTTTGGTTGAGGTACATGTTGGGTACATGGTTGAGACAAGTAGTTGATGAGTTGGCACATACATGAGGTGTATAGTTGATGATGTTGGTACATCTTGATGAGTCATAGTTGATGAGAAATTGATGCATGATTGGTACATACTTGGTACATTGTTGGAGGCACTTGTTAGTGGTATTGTTGACACATGGTTTATGGATGATGTAGCATACTTGTCTTGGTATATTATTAGAAGCACATATTGATCTTGGTGATGATTATGAGTTGTTGTGTTATGCTTGGTTGATGCACATCTTGGTGATATTGTGCATATGGTTGAGAGTTGTCTTGGTGATTGATCTTGGTGAGTAGATCTGATTTGGTTGATAATATTGATGAGATAGGTTGGTACATGTTGGCACAGGTTATTGGTACATGTTATTACAGGTTGTTTGGTACAGGTTTACACCAATATATATCATAGTGATAGTGTGACAGTGGTTCCATAATTCTACTTCTACATCAGGGTGGTTGGATGGGGCAAGGACAGGTGGTTGTAGCCAGATAATTGGGGAGTTGGAGCTTCCCTCAGGTTGTAGCCTAGGAAACTAGGGGGTTGGAGCCTCCTTCCAGTTGCAGCTAGAAAACAAAGGAAGTTGGTGCTTCCAATGAATGTAATTCTGAAATACATATAAAAAAAACATTCCTTGGTTTTCTCCTGCTTTGGGTTTCCACGTAAAAACATTGGTGTACTGTGTATGTGTACGATTGCTCATTTGTTCATTGTTTATTTACTCCACAACTATTGGATGATAATGCTACATTGATATAACACTTGCATTTTGTGGTTAAAAATGATTGTATTTCTCTATTACTGATTCACCCCCCCTCTTAGTAATCCAACAATTGGTATCAGATCCGGTTCCTTCAGGAAACAGTTTAACCACTGGAAGGCGATCATGGATTATTCTGAGAATGAAGTGCCACTGTTCAATGGTCAAAATGGTTTAAAGTATGAGATGTGGAGTAGAAGGACGAAAGTATTTTTACAGGCACAGGGACATTATATTTGGCTATCAGTCATTACAGGATATGATAGTTCAAAAAGGGAAAAGACTGTAGCCAAGAAGTAATTGAAGAAGAATAAAAAAATAACAATGGATTTCCTCTGGGAAGGATTACCTAATCCGGTAAGAGAAAAGGTTGGTAAATGTTCATTAGCCAAAGAACTTTGGGATAAGTTACATGACATATATTCTTCACCCATCATAGATTCAGAAAATGCCAAAGAAGATGAAGATACATATCAAGAAGAATTATGTTCACCATGCCAACATATTTAGAAGATTAAGAGTATATAATCACCAGAGGTATGTTATTTTTCTTTAATTGTGAAAAACGAGGACATCTTGAAATAGAATGCCATGAAGGAAATGAGATAGAAAAACTAACTGAAAAGGAAGACAATTATGAAGCAGAATTGATTAGTGCTTTAGATGAACTAAGAGAAAAACAAATCACTCAAGAAAGAATTGATGAAACAAAAGGAAAGTGTTCACATTTTTGAAGAACCCAACAAGTAATTTAGAACTTAAGAACTCAACTAGAAGAAGCCAGAAAGATCGAAGAAAATCTTGAATATCAAACGCAGTATTTGGAAGCCAACATAGCAGCACATAAGGAAGAAGCATAAATGAGAGAGAAGATATTGGCATATTATATTAAGGAAAGAACTAACGATCTACACCATCTTGAGGAAGAGTTTGGTCAAGAAGAGAAAGGACTTGAAGAAGAAATAATCACATTAAAAGTTCAGCTTGAAAAAGCGAAAAGAACATAAAAAGTCATGAAGTCTCAGATAATGAAGAAAGAAGAAGAGGTTGAGAAGCTTGAAGAAAAAGTTGTCACATTGAGAAGTAAAATCGTCAAGATCAACAAGAACATTGAAGAGACATAAACATCCACATCATTTATAGAGAATGAAGAGAATCACTCAAGGTTGCTAGAAAAGAAGAATGAAGAAAACAGAAAGAATTATGCAGAAGTACTCAAAAGAAGGAATCATGGTCAACCAGAATCTAAGAAAACTATTGAATATACATCTTCAAGAAGACCATTCATGTTCAAGCCACAAAGAAGCTTCAATCATGATCATGATCAGTCAAGGAAAACATTCAGAAGGACTACACCACAAAGAAGATCATTCACTCCCAGGTATGCAAATTTCTTTTATGGTCATTGTTTTTATTGTACTAATTTTGGACATAAGGTTGCAAATTGCAGGGATTATAAAAGAAATGTTCAAACAATAAATGCCTATGTGGTCCCACTTAACATTGAATGTTATAAATGTCATAACTATGGACACATAGCTAGTGATTGTAGAAGGATCATCGATACTTCCATGAAAGAGAACACTGATATCAAATATAAGAAAGTATGGATAAGAAAACACGAAGAACATGTGAACAAAGACCAGGTCCCAGAGATCGCAAGATTGACAAAACGAGATGAAGAAAATTCTACAGAGAAAAAGAAAGATGTTAGATACAAAAAGGTTTGGAAAATAACGGAAAGAAAAGAAGGACAGGTAAGTAAGGAACAAGTTCAAGAGATTGTACTTTCATGCATTGTAGTGAAAGATGAATCCATAGACATAAAGAAAGAAGTCAGAGCTCAGAGAGATCATGAATCTACTAATGAATATGATGATGAATACACATCATAGCAAGAATTGTTCTGAGCCATCCGACTTAGAGACTCCCAAGTAATATGAATATTAGACAGGGGGAGTCTATGTGATAGCTGTGACAGACCAACAAACCATCCTTCGAGTAACTTGCAGAGTTTGAGTAGACAGATCCAAATAATTCAATTAGAAGAAGTACAATATGATAGATTAATCGATTGCAGTAGTACTTCATGATAGTACAGTGACATATGAGTTAAAATTATGGACAGTTGTGTAGCAAAGTCTTGAACAATATGGACAGATATGGATGTGAAATCATCTTTTCTGAATGGGGAACTTGAAGAAGAAGTCTACATTGAACAACTGGTTCCTAGAGCATGGTACTCTAGACTGGATAAATATTTACATCAGGTAGGGTTCAGAAAAGGAAGTGCAGACAACAACCTGTACATCAAGGTAACTCAATATAGTATTTTATTAATTTAAATTTATGTTGATGATATTATTTTTGGAAGTACTGGTGACAGGTTAAGCCAAAATTTTTCAAAGGATATGCAGAATGAATTTGAAATGTCATTACTCGGAGAACTATCCTTCTTTCTGGGTCTTCAGATACATCAAAGCAGCCAAGGCATTTTTATTTCTCAAACTAAGTATATCAAAGAAATTCTAAAGAGGTTCGGAATGGAAAATTGCAAACCAATTACTACTCCTATGCAAACCAATGGCAAGTTGAGCAAAGATGACAATTCAAAGTCTAAAGACCAAAGGAAATACATGTAAATGATTGGTAGCTTACTATATGTGACAACATCCAGACCAGATGTAATGCAGGCAGTTGAACATGTGGCACGATTTCAAGCAGCACCAAAGGAATCACATGTATTAGCACTGAAGAGGATTTTCAGATATCTCAAAGGAACAAAAGAGTTTGGATTATGGTATCCAAAAGGAAAGGATCTATCACTTATTGCCTACACAGATGCAGATTGGGCAGGTTTCATTGATGACCGACGAAGCACCAGTGAAGCAACGTTCTACTTGGGTGAGTGTTTAATATCTTGGCTAAGCAAGAAAAAATCATCAATATCTTTATCTACAGCCGAAGCAGAGTATATTGCAACAACAGGATGTTGTACTTAGGTTCTATGTATGAAACAAACTTTGATAGATATACAGGTTGAGTATGATGAGCCCATTCCAATCTATTGTGATAATACAAGCGCCATCAACATCTCAAAGAATCCAGTGATGCACTCCAAGATGAAGCACATTCCAATAAAGTATCACTTTCTACAGGAACAGGTTGCAGAGAAGAACATCAGAGTTGAATATGTGGGCACAAAAGAACAAGTGGTAGACATATTTACAAAACCGCTACCAAGGGAAGCCTTTGAGTATTTTCGCCAAAGACTCGGAGTAATTTCTACTCCAAAATGAATGCTTTTGAATGCTTATCTTGTATGTATTAGATTTACACGAGGAAGCACCATAAAGAGGACAGTTTAGGTTGGGGGATTAGTTTCAGGAAGAGTTCAGTCAGGGGGAGTATCCCCAAGGATAGTTCAGTTAGGGGGATCATCCCCTAATGGAAATATACCTTTGCCATTGATGACAAAGAGGGAGAGATTTATTCATTGCAAAGGTAAATGCTTGGAGAAAGAGCACAGAGGCATCATTCCAGGGGAAGCGATGGTCAAAAGGGGGAGCATGAGTGATATGAATTCAATATTGCATCAGAGTGTTTCCATCAATGCCAAAGTTGGATATTGTTGATTATTTGGGTTGGTTGTCATTGATGTCAACCCTTGAAGAAAGTTCAGTAGTGAATTCCGGTAGCACAAAGGTTTGGGTAATGGACCCAAGTTTGTTTGATGTATAGTGGTATGAGTTTTAATATATTTGAAGGTAAGACTATTATGGATGGATATTACATGTCATATCATTTCTGGTGGTATGTGGAATGTCACATAACTCACGGTTAGAGAGTTATGGGCATGTGAAGTTCGAGAACCCTCATGAGTCATCTAGAAGCCCCAAAAGGTCAAAGTAGTCAAAGTGGTTGCAAAGAAGAAATTATTTAAATAATAAAGTTAATTGAGAAATTACTAAGTGGACAAGTGGTTAGCCCTAAAATAAGGAAAGTGGTTTAAGAGATTTTAAAAGGTAAATAATAAAGTGAAGTGATGAGTGTACTATAATTCAAAGTGGATACAAAATAAATTATTTAAATAATAAAGTTAATGGATAAATTACTAAGTGGACAAGTGGTTAGAAGTGGGTTAACCCTAAAATAAAGAAAGTGGGTTAAGATGGTTAAAAGGTAACCCCTTGAGGAAGCTACATGAAAGTATAAATAAGAGGCAAGGCTCTCTCATTTTAATAACACATGATCATATTGAATATCTACAAGTGACTGAGGTAACCAAATGATATCTAAGCCAAAATTTTAGAGAGAAGGTGAAGTAAAGAAGGCCGAAATTCAAGGGAGGATAAATTCTTTTGAGGATGCTTTCTAAGGTATGTTATTTACATGTCATCTCACCATTTTCGCAATAATTTTTTTTCTAGTATGATTCAGACCATGAAATTGGGAGGCCATTGAGGAAACATATCCAAGTAGTTTTGATAAAAATTTCAGCTTATGGGTCATTGTATTTTTGGAGTTACACTCCGTGGAAAATAGGGTTTGTGGCTAGTCATGAAACTAGTCTAATACAATTGTTTCAGGTATAAATGTCATAACTTCTTCATAACAAATCCAAAATCAGAAATACCAAATGTATTAGTTAGAGTACAGTCTGTAGTATTCTTCTTACCGTTTTCAGATCCATACAACAAATATTCCGTGCGGGGCACTCTCTAGAATAAGTCAAAATTCAACAAGGTATGCCATTTTTGCTATAACTCCTTTTCTGAGAGGTTCCAAGTAGTGCAACTTGGAGGAATTGCATAAAAGACATTGAAGAACATTATGTACTATTTTCAGATCTTTATTCATTATAGGTACATAGTTATGATTATTTCAATTTAAGGTTTTTGACTAATCCAAAATTAGTCATGTGAGACTAAAGTAAAATTTGATGAAAATGCTAGTTTCTTGTTGTTAAAGTTAAGTAAGGTTTGTAGGTATGTGATCATATACACCAGGTCTGTTACAGAGTTACAAATCATATTTGGATGATGAAATTGATGAGGGCTTTGGTTGAGGTACATGTTGGGTACATGGTTGATACAAGTAGTTGATGAGTTGGCACATACATGAGGTGTATAGTTGATGATGTTGGTACATCTTGACGAGTCATAGTTGATGAACAGTTGATGCATGATTGGTACATACTTGGTACATGGTTGGAGGCACTTCTTAGTAGTATTGTTGACACATGGTTTATGGATGATGTATCATATTTGTCTTGGTATATTATTAGAAACACATATTGATCTTGGTGATGGTTATGAGTTGTTGTGTTATGCTTGGTTGATGCACATCTTGGTGATATTGTGCATATGGTTGAGAGTTGTCTTGGTGATTGATCTTGGTGATTAGATATGTTTTTCTTGATGATATTGATGAGACAGGTTGTTGTGATAGGTTGGTACATTTTGGCACATGTTGTTACAGGTTGTTTGGAATAGGTTGATTGGTACATGTTTACAACATTATATCTCACAGTGATAGTGTGACAGTGGTTCCATCATTCTACTTCTACATCAGGGCGGTTGGACGGGGCAAGGATAGGTGGTTGTATCCACATTCCGGTTGTATCCGAAGAACATAGGAGGTTGTAGCCTCCTTTTGGTTGTAGCTAGAGAATTGGGGAGTTGGAGCTTCCCTTAGGTTGTAGCTTGAGAAACTAGGGGGTTGGAGCCTCCTTCCAGTTGCAGCTAGAAAATAAAGGAAGTTGGTGCTTCCAATGAATGTAATTCTTAAAGACATATAAGAAAAATCATTCTGTGGTTTTCTTCCGCTTGGGGTTTCCGTGGTTTTCTTCTTAAAGATGTTATAAGAAAAATCATGCAACTATTGGATGATAATGCTATATTGATATAACACTTTCATTTTGTGGTTAAAAATGATTGTATTGATCTATTACTGATTCACTCCCCCTCTCAGTAATCCAACAAAGAGTTGAGATCTATGCACTCCGTCTCAAATTTTGCATTAGATTTATGTAACATCATCCATGCTACTAATAGAATGGACAACCACCATGCTTATGTGTTTGTGTTCATATTATATCTAGATGATTTAGATGTGCTTTTAATTGATCTGAATGATGTTAGTTTAAGTAGTTTAATGAATGGGATTAGATAATCAATAAGGAATACAACAACCAATAAATTTTAACACTCTACACTTTAATCACATGGAAACTATCATACACACCTCATGTGAGACCACCTTCCTCTCGGAAGGTTGAATATGCCAACACTCTAGACTACATTAGGCTTGTGTTGGACACCTTCAACAAACCCCAAGTCTATCATAGATCCATCAACATAGTTCCATCATTTAGACCTAAACTAATTCAAAGTAATATAGATGCAGTGGAGGTAGTAAAAAGTCGAAATTCAAGATTGGATTGAAGGGAGGATTCATGGATTTGCTTGTTCATAAAATACATACATAGGGGAGGATTTCATAAGATTCAAAGAGAAAAAAATATTTGAATGCTTGCATGGGATTATTTGGGCTAAATTTCTAGTGAGTTTGCACAAATGGTTGGAAAGGCACGTGGAGAAGCATTGACATTGGCTCTCCCCATGCATAGTTGAGTGGATCACCAAGAATTTTGTGAAGATTCAATAATATGACCACAAATTGACCCAAGCAATCAACTTCTAGTATCATGGTGCAATGGAAGCTTATGCTTTTCTGTTTGTAGTAGAATGCCATTATTTTCTTACCAAGGTGCTCAAATTTTTAAGAAATGACCATGTGAAAGGATGATAGAAGAAATATAAGTGTGGGTAAAGATGTCTATGGTGGAATGGGGTATGTTGCTTATCCCCACTAATCAGATGGAAGCATAAAACTTGTGTGGGGGCTGGATGGGTAGGAGGAATTGATGGTAGAGTCAGTGTCATAACTTGATTGAAGGACAAGTGATGGTAAAGGCAGTGGAATTCAAAAGAGAATGACAAAAGTGATGACAAAGATGTGTAGATATCACAAAGAACTAGTGGTAGGGAGATATGGAAAAGATCTAGGCTAGGTAAGAAGTGTTAATCTAAGGAGATGATCCTGATATGCATCTAGAGGGTGAGATGATGTAGAGTATAAGATAAGTACATGAAGGAGGTTTAGCCAATACTGAAAATAAATATCTAAAAAGTGCAGTGTTGTGAAGAGAACAAGAGTTCACAGAGGTGGGGAGAACCGAGGAAATGAGGTGGAGACCACATGATGATGGGGGGGATTTTATTACTTGGATTGTATATGGAGAGATTATGGTCAAGCCTGCTAACTCGAATGTTACTATGGAAGTTGTGGAAGAGAAAAACCGAAAAGAGGCATTTGGAGATGATTTTGAGCTTGTATCATTCTAGTATTCTAACCCTGTGTATTGTCATACAATCAAGAAAGTACACCAAAATGGATATGAAGTTGATCCATCTTACATATTACCCCCTACACCTTTTCAATTAGTCTGTTGTGACCCTGTGACCATTTTTGTGTAGAGTGCAAGTGTGTGGTTGATTAGTAGTTCAAGTAACCTTACAATTTTATCTATGAAGAACATAACCATGAGCCCTTAGGGAATCCATAAGTTGTCTTCAGTTTTATCCAATTATGTAAGTGTTTCTAGAGGAGTAACAATAGTGATAAAATGACTAGGACCCTAAGGATTTGTGTTGGTACAAAGTCATTAGAGAATGGTGATGAATTAGCCTAATGATTCATCTATATAGTTTCCCCTATTCCATGACAAAGGTGACGAGGACATAGAGAAAAATTAGTTCCCGTAGGATGTGATTTGGAAGGTGTAGAGAACCCCAAATGCTACATGAGTAGTGGAATTCCAAACAACATTATGAGGAAGAGCATTGCAATGGTACATGAAGTGTAGACAAAATTCTCCAATGCTACATGGAGTGACTTTGGTTCACCTAAGGGAAGATTTTGTGTAAGAGTTTCAAAATTCAAAGTTAGAACAATAGAGTGTTGTAAAATTAAAGGAGATTAAGTAGAAAGTGGGCGAGACTCTTTGGGAGAATGAACAACAATTTCAAGATTTGATGAGTCGGTTAAGCTACAATATTTAGGAAGCACAACATAAGGAGTGGTTCATTGGTAGCCTATTACCCCATCTATGCACCTCATTACTATAACAATGGATGTTCATGCATTAAGAAGATTTGGAATTTGCAATGCAACTGGATTCTATGGGTGAATTTGGGGAAGGTTTAGTTTTTGGGTTGAGACCAAGCTTAACATAGTTTCAATATTAGTTGACTACTTCATCAAAGTAAATTCAGAAGATAGAAAAATCTAAGATGATTCAGGTGGATATTTGTGGCCACCCACCTATTCCAACTATCTCCTCTTGTCAGTTCTTAGTTCAACACGTTCTTCTGTACTTCTTTGTAATTGTGGGGTCTACACTTTTGGGGCTATATGAATCCCTATATATCTTCCAGGTGGATACTGGTGGTTGACAATTTAATGCGTAGTTCTCGAAAATACCTTTCCAACAGGCTATCACGTGCCTAAAACGAAGATCGTATGCAAAAGTTACGACCCCGGGAAGTTAATGTACTAACTTACCCAAACGGGGCCCACATGACTTTTGACATTTCATCTCCTAGGATTAAGTTTTTGGATGTCTAGGGTTTTGGCATTCATGTTTATCATTAAAAGGCCTTCAAAGCCTCATTAGAATCATATTTTTGCGAATGAACACAACTATCACATCTCTTCTCAGAGATAAAGCTGCCACCATTCTAATGAGTCTTGCACTCTGTATTTTTACAATCTCTTTACAATTATTTCATTAATAGAAATCAAGTATTGTTGTATTTCTCTGTTTCTAGAAATTTTCATGAGTATTTCATTGTAATTTCTCTGCTTTCATTTCGTTTCGAAAATAATCCGGATCAGTGGTATCAGAGTAGGCTGCTCTTGATCGTTTTTCAGCGCATGTCCTTGACGAGGTCCGAGTATAGCCAATTGGGTCTCGAGCTTGTCTCTCTTGAGGAAAATCACTCTCACATGCCCAAGAAACCCTTGATGGCAGAAAAAAAGAAAAATGGTGGAGCAGAAGCTTCTATTAACCCATTGCTTGCGCTAGCTCTTGCACGACAGAGGGACGAAATGATGGAGAATTTTGCACACATCCTTCAATGCCTGCCGATAGCAACAACCACATCTTCATTAAGCGACCATTTTGGAGGAACCTCTCCCTTCAGGGTACAATTTAATTTTGATATTCCCATATTTGAAGGTCAGATAGATGTAGATGCCCTACAAAATTGGTTAAATCTATTAGAAGGTTATTTCTCTATTCAAAATTTTTTCGACAGGGAAAAAATCACCTCCGCACTCCTCAAGGCTCTCACCCATGTCAAACATTGGTGGGAAACTTACTGGGAGAAAAGTTCCACAGAGGAATCTGGAATATATGGGGTCGAGCCCACTTGGGATTTTTTCATGGATGTGGTCAAAGAATAGTACTATCCTCTTGATAACTATGAAGACCATTAAATGAGATGGACCACACTACGACAAGAGAAGAGCCAAACAGTACTGGAGTTCACAAATACTTTCCATACCTTACGCACCAAGATGGGTATCAAAGACTCTGAGTGGCACTTGTTTCTGAAATACTGTGGGGCTATGCATAGGTACATCCAAACCAAAATGGATTTCCTAAACATCTAATCATTAGGAGTCACCTATTGATATGCTGTCAAAATCGAGCAGAAATTTAGGCACCAGAACAAATGGGAATTCGGGTCTGCAAATATGCAACAACCAAAGCATGGTAAAGACAACCCTAACCAACAACCTCTAGAAAACCAATCCAAGACACAAGGAAAAAGGGGTAAAGGGAAGATGAAGAATGACATTGGGAAGTGGTGTGACTTCCACAAAATCCCTTGGCACAACACCGATGAATGTCACTCGAAACAATCACTAGTGGCCAGGTTAAAGACATGGAGCCGAACCCTGATTCAGAATCTGATCCATAAAATATTGAGAATAGTCAGATCATCAATGCAAACCCCGCTACTACTGTCGTGACCAAAACAATTCAACCCAAAGAATCAATAGATCCTAAAGAGGGGGATCACATCTTCCATTCACAAATGTGGGTGAAGGGGACCTTATTGCATTTCATTATTGATAATGGCAACCATAAGAACCTCATCTGAACTAAGGTTATCTAACAGTTGGGGTTATCGACAACACCACACTCACAACCATACAACATTGGGTGGCTTCACCAGGGACGGGATCTTCGTGTCAGCCAACAATGTTGCCTTTCCTATGGCATCCAACCCTTCAAGGATGAGGTAGTGTGTGATGTTGCCCCTATTGATGTCTGTGATGTTGTTTTGGGCCAACCATATATGTGGAGACGTCATGCTTTCTATGAGTCTAGACCCCGTAGTATGATTATTACTCTCGGAGGTAAACTCTATAGGATACCAGAGGTAGTTCCAACTACTGCTCCAACAAAACATTTTCCGCAAGGTAATCTCTCATACCGCAAAATTCATCCTCTTCATAGTTTGTTCAAAGAATGCACATAAGACCGCTACAACCATTGCAACATCAACACCTTCTATCTAGTAAAAATAGATTGTCACAGAGAAATAAGATATTGTCTCTTCACCTACAATGGTGCCTACACAATTCCCTATCAAACCTAGAGACAACAGGTTTGTGGAGCATATTCAACCCCGCAAACAATAGGTTTGCGATAGTCTTGTACAGACCAAGCATCACAACTTCTCCAACAAGGCACGCAACTCACCAAGCTTTAGATTCAGAAAATGATTTCCCTTGTTCCATGGGCACTCAATGCAATGGAGACCATTTCTTTCTAAGGGGGGAGGATTGATCCAGGTGGATATTGGTGGCCACCCACCTGTTCCAAGTGACTCTTCTTGTTAGTTCTTATTTCAACACGTTCTTCCGTACTTCTTTGTAATTGTGGGTTCTACACTTCCAAGGTTGTATGAATCCCTACACATCTTCCAGGTGGATACTGGTGGCCTCCCACCTAATCCAACTAGATTATTTTGTATGTTTTCATGTCAGCACATCTTGCTGTACTTCCATGGCCGTTTTGGGGCACTAAACAATGTTTTTTTGGCTCGCCACAGTCAAATTTTAGACATAGTTAGAGTTTGACAACGTAATGCGTAGTTCTCTAAAATACCTTTCCAATGGGCTATCACGCGCCTAAAACGAAGATCGTATGCAAAAGTTATGACCCCGGGAAGTTAATGTACTAACTTACCCAAACAGGGCCCACATGACTTTTGGCGTTTCATCTTCTAGGGATAGGTCTTTGGATGTATAGGGTTTTGGAATTCATGTTTATCACAAAAAGGCCTTCAAAGCCTCATTGTAATCATATTCCTGCGAATGAACACAACTGTCACATCTCTTCTTAGAGATAAAGCTACCACCATTCTAGCGAGTCTTGCACTCTGTATTTTTACAGTCTCTTTACAATTCTTTCATTAATAGAAATCAAGTACTATTGTATTTCTCTGTTTCTGGAAATTTTCATGAGTATTTCATTGCAAATTCTATGCTTTCATTTCGTTCTGAAAATAATCTGGATCAGTGGTATCAAAGCAGACTTATCTTGATCGTTTTTCAGTGCATGTCTCCGATGAGGTCCGAGGATAGCCAATTGGGTCTTGAGCTTGTCTCTCTTGAGAAAAATCACTCTCGCACGCCCAAGAAACCCTTGACGGTGGTAGAAAAGAAAAACAATGGAGCATAAGATTCTATTAAACTGTTGCTCGAGAAAGCTCTCGCGTGACTGAGGGACAAAATGATGGAGAATTTTGCACACATCCTTCAACGCATGCCGTTAACAACAAGAACATATTCATCAAGCGACCATTTTGGAGGAACCTCTCCCTTTAGGGTACAAGTTAATTTTGATATTCCCATATTTGAAGGTCAGATAGATGCAGATGCCCTAGAAAAATGGTTAAATCTATTAGAAGGTTATTTCTATGTTCAAAATTTTTCCAACAAGGAAAAAATCACCTTCGCACTCCTCAAGGGTCTCCCCCATGTCAAACATTGGTGGGAAACTTATTGGAAGCAAAGTTCCACAGAGGAATCTTGAATATATGGGG
>ML783305.1:853082-903609 GCA_009831015.1 Picea engelmannii | reverse complement strand
CATTTTCGTTTTCGCAAATATCTATGGATTCTGTGTCCTCTATGCAAACTGAACAAAAACAAGACTCATTTCTTCTATCAAATACAAACACATTTTGATAATGTTTTGTTTTAACTGAATGTATTTTTCGTGTCCCATGTATTGTACCGGCTTCATATGGGATTGATCTATTTACATCTTGGATTCCAACATACCAAAAAAATATGCACAAGACAAGAACTTGTTAACTTGAAATCTCTCAAGAAAATGATTGAAGATTGAATATAAATTTGAACACGTTCAAATAAAAATATCCTATGTACATGAGACACGCCTGTGCACATCCCTTGAAGGATTATTTTCATTTATTAGCGCCATTTTTCAACATTCAACAAATTGATCAGCAGATTCAAATTGATCGGCATGAAGGTTCATCTGATACCTTTGAAGTGCTCGTTTTACACATGCCCCTGCATCGTCGTGCTCTCATTTTCCATGACCAGTCTCAAAACAATTCCAATAATGTGTAATGTTTGATTTTTTATGAAGACGACATAACCAATAGAATGATCTTGAAGATTTGAACTGACCCGCACACCCATTTGACCATATCCAATGTCGATCGAATCTGATTTCGCGTTCTTTCAATGAATCATAAAATTTATCAAAACAATGTTGTACATAATGTGTGTCGTGTGCTCGATCACCACTTATATAAAAGTGATATTCTTTAATAACATGTCGATTGTTCTTGGTTCTTTCTATGTTATCAAGACTTTGTTGAGCATGTCTATATAGAACGTGGACAAATATCGTGACTTGATAAGAATGATAATATTCACTGTATATTTCTTTTTTTGCAGCGAATGTGTAATTCTCTGCAAAATCAACTACAGACAAAATTGTCCCCGGTGGAAACACTTCACGGGATTGTTTGAATTGTAGGTCTTGCCATCGAGCTCTATGTGAATGCTTGGTGTATTTATAAATTTCTTCCTCAAATTTCTTCAAAAAATCTATCACACATATTTTATCTACTTTTAAATCAATCCTTTTGGAAATAACATTTGAAGAATGTGGAGACGTGATGTTCATATATTCATATCTCTTCCAATTGACTGTTATATTAGAAAATTATTGATCATTCATATCAATAGGATACTTTGAGTGAAACAAACTTAGATTTCCACAACGATCACATTTTTTTGCACCAACACATTTTTTTTTTGTAAAATAATTCATCACCTTCTCTTTCACATAGAATTTCAGATATAAAAGCACGGAATGTGGAAGGAGGAGGTGAACTTGGCCATAAAATTTTACCAAAATCAAGAAAAGTGTCGTAATACAACTCAAATTCCACATGATAACGACAACAAAAAGTGTCATGAACAATGATGGGTCTGACAAACCATGTTTTTTGTTGCACGAATGTATTGATGGAAATTTTAACTTCTTTGTGCTCTTCTTTGAACTTATTGAACAATTCTATTTGTGTCATTGACAATATATGTTTTGGATGTTCTTCATATTGTTTTCATGCTATTCTTCGTCGCAACACATCCCTTGTATGTGGTGAAACACGAGATTCTATCAACCAACAATTACGGGCCAATTCTTTAACATTTTCTGCAAGTCTATCTTTGTAGGGTTGTCTAGAAATCACTGTCCAACAAGCCAGTTCATCATTTGCATCTATTTGCAATCAAAATTTCCTCTGTTTGTACAATGTTTTTCCTGACGTTTTTATCGTTTTTTCCATGTGTCGTGTCAAACGATCTTTTATATTGCTAGATGAAACAACTGTTGTTTGTATCGCTCTACGTGCAACACTGACATTTTTTTTTGAGATTTTCCAAAAGCTTTTAATACACTAGTTATATTGTCAAAGACATTTTGTTTCACCTTTGTATCTTTTGTCGACTTTTGAATACCCAATAATGATGTAGCTTCTTTTAACTTTCTTGACTTTATTAGAAAGAGTAAAAGTTGAGCTTGTACTGTTACTGATTCATCTTTGAAAAAATTATTATACATATTCTTAGTTCGATATCTTATATAATGCTTAGTTTATTTCTTCCCAAATTTTTCAGTATCAACATTTTCTAATATCTCATCATCAATGTTGATAGATTCTCTTGCATATTTCAATTTAAAGTTTATATTAAAAAACAAAACCCGAACATAAATTCACTAAGCTATATATAAGTGTTCATCTTGTATTATATAAATTTATGTACATACCTATAGGTGATCCGTCTTCTGCTTTAATTTCGGTTTCAACGTCTTCATCGACATTATGAAACAAATCTATTTATGTTTTTTGAAAAACATCAAATCGTAATTACAATCAATTATATTAAACAATATTTTAAATTTGAATTCTATACTTTTAATATAGACAATAAGTGCATGCATACCTGGTTGGACTTCTTCTTGTTGAAAATCTCTATTTACATTATCATCATTTCTTTCTTCAATATTTGCACATTCTCGTTTATTTCTCCAATAATTCTCTTTCCTTTGATCGTTATGGTGAGTTTCATCTAGAGTGCGATCAAATTTTCTCTTGCGCAAACTTTTGTTTCCCATGAGTATAGTTATATGTAAAAGTTATGTTCAACAAAGACTTCATCTTGAAAAAATGCTCAACATTTATCTTTCAACATATAAATTGTTATTCCAATAAAAACTTGAACAAACATCAATTACCTTATTCAACAAAAACGAAAAAGATGATTCGAAGCTTTGTTTAGGTGCTCTAGAAAACTATCAAACGAGCGATGAATTGTGTTAAATGTGTTCAACCGAAAGCGTATTTATACGATTTGGTGCGAAATGAAACGATACGACGTGTCTTTTCATTTTTTCTGGCTGATGGAATTCGCTCAACCATCTTTCGGCTGAAAACTTAGAAACCGTTTAATTCTGAAGGATTGCATTATAATTTAGTTTTTTGGTCGAAAGATTCTTTCGACCGAAAACTAGAAATTGGGACTGTATACAGAAACCATAGAATTCCCCCAAGATTACCTTAACTTTGGAGGTTGCAGACTCCTACAAATACTCAGAATTTGGTTTTGAAAATGACACCAACATTTGCAAAATTGAATCTACTTTCAATTCCTATAATTTGTTTTCACTTTCATTATTTTTATCTAATTTTATTTAATTTAAAAAAAAAATCACTTCATAATATTTTCAGCATACATTACGATTCAGTGAAATGAAATATCTGTATCTCTAAAAATGCACCGTGAAGAATTTAGAAAAAATTATATTCATAATCCTTAAACTGTTCTTTTCAAAAGGGTATTTTTAGATTTTACTTTTAAGTAAAAATTAAGATAGATATAAGGTGGGGGGAAACATGTGTTCAAAATATGCAATGTTTTCAACTTGGTCAACTTAAAAAAGTTCTAGAAATTATAATATTCATCTGTTAGATGCAAAATTATAGTCATAATAAAATAGAGTCTTTGTAGATTGTTGCAGTATATTTCGTTTGTTAAAACAAAATTTTAATAATATATACATTGTTGGGGGGGAAAATAACTCATTATCATTCCTTTCATGTTTAAGAAACATACTGTTAAACAATTGTCAAATTGACATATCAAAACTTAATAAAAGAAATTTGAAAAATAATCATTGGAAAGCTAACAAAATTATTTACAAGTTTTGTTTTTATTGTAAAGTGAAATTCTAAATAAAAAAAAATACTTTTGTATGTCGAAAGTTGAAGAACTTGTGAAAATATAGTTTTTTTTTTTCTCATAAAACAAGCAAAATAGACACCCATCTTCATGATTTCACCCTATGCAGCATCAAACAATCAAGGATTGGTGGCGATAAGAATCAAATATGGATGGATGGAAAATCACAGTGGCAACAAGAGAGTAAAAATATGAAAAAAATCTTATTACTTGGTTTCCTCATAATAAAATCCTTAACTACAAATATTTGAGGACATAACTTTTCTAAGGGGCTGTCAATTGGGAGTGACTAGACTGGTAGAGAGGAGAAGTTGTTATCCTCCCCACCCAAGTTCAAATCCCACTTGTGACATGTTCACTCTTTGTGAGTTGATTGTTAATTGGGGTTCTTCATGAGCTAATTATTCATTGGGGTTCGCAAGGAATCAACAATTTGATTCTCACTTATGGGCTGGAGGGTGGGAGTGTGGAAACATGGAGAAAAAGAAATATTTTTGTAGGGGTACTATGTTATGACCCTAATACGGTTATATATGCGATCAAATGTGCATAAATAGTAGGTTGATCCAGTAGTGGACTTACATGGGCAGTGAGTGATAATATGTATATATAGAGGTTAATAGAATCACGATTGCACACATTGACTTATGATTAAGATATATGGACATGATTATGTAATTTGGGATTTCTTATCATAATGTACGAGTTATAGTGTCACTTGTCATAGTAAAAATACTTTCAAGAGTTGTTCTCCATGCCAAAATTTGATGTACCGTGTGCATATGAAGATTTATCATGTTATTTTATGTATTGGATTCATCAAAAAAATCCCTACGTAACCAAAATAACTTAGCATGCTACTAACTGAGTGTAATCAGGGACAACAATGAATTTAATGGTATCATAATATGATACATCAAGTGATCAATTTTGACCAAGTCAACAACAATACCATGACACGTTGAGTGATCAATCTTGACCAAAACAATATTGTGCTAACGTTGGTGATCAAAGTTAATGGAATAAGTATATATTAGAGTTGAGTATTAATGTGTCGTTGAGCTTGCAACAAGTCCCAAGTCCCAATATTAACATGAATTTGAGACCCCTATTCTTTAATGTCTCACTCACTTTGTCTTTATTTCTCCACGAAAAAGGTAAGCTTTGGATTTTGAAATTAGTTTTGTGAAGTTCCTTGGACTTTGTATTTTTCTTGTTGCTTGAAGTTAGTTTTTGATGATGGAAAAGTGTTAAAAGTTTGAAGATTGTACTTATAAACTCTTTCTCTTTCAAACCCATAATAAGAAACTTTATTGATTTTATTATGTCATCACTTTAAGTCTTAGATTTATTCTGTATGCAAATTAATTATAACATATTGACATGGAAATAAGTCAATTTGTAGAGGCAATTTGGAAAAGGATGGAAATTGGCCTTGGCCTATATGGAAAATGCACTGAAAGTGATCTAAAGGACGTGCATAGGAGCTCAAACTATCGAAGTCCCAAGAAATCAAGGACATAAAGGTTGCAGATAACATCCAAGGGGAATAAAACCATATAACCTGTTTGGAAACTTATATGGGCGTGATCAAACCCCGCGTGAATCCTGGGACAAAATGATACATGAATGAACTGTCGAATTGGTGGAACCTTGAATTGGAGGAACAAAGAGAGAATTTAAATTAGTGGTTCGTCAGGATGAGCTTTCCTCGGTCATCTCAGAATATGTAGGTAAAAATCATGCTTCTCTTACTTGTTCATCTCTAGGAGCAAAGTATCGATAGTAGATGAGTTGTAGAGAGATATTAATCTTGTTGATCGATAAAATGTATCGTATATAACTAAAGCATGAGTTTTACTTATTATGAAGAATGAACTGGATGAACCATAATTATAGAGAATCAATCATTGAAGAATGGCTTGTGCGATCCTATGGATGGACGCCTTTTTGTTGATTTCCCCAATGAAAACTGGAAATGACTCGGCAATGAACAATTTGGATGAATGATGTCATGACGCGAATTATGGTAATTTGATCTCCTCTATATACCAAGTTCAATACTAATGAGTCAACTCCTTAATAATCGCAGTTGATTTTCAATTTCTTTATTTGAGATCACCTATAGCCGCGCTTCTGACCAGAAAGACAAGCAATGAGAGGATTATCCCCTGAATCAGATCACCTTGAGAAGGAAAAATTGACTGCATCGGGTCCAATAGGGATTTTTCCCAATTTATTTCCTTGATCTAACCAACTCAATAATTCTCGGTACCCATTTAGGGGTCTGCTCTGTTTATTATCACCCTTTCTAGGAGTGAGAAACAAATGAAATATTGTTGGGTATTGAATCTCTCTACCTGCTTCTTGGGTCGACCCAGGTTCAAATCTGAACATGTTTCCAACAAAACCGTCTAAAACTATCGACCCTCCTGGTAAACCAGAAGGAAACACAACACATAGGGTGACTGCAATGCTCAGGTGCATGCAGTCTAGGAAAGAGTGGGGATCTAGGATTGTAATTGATCTTTCTCAAGACTTAATTGATTACTCAATCTATTATTATTAAGATCCATCCATCTGTTAAACCCTTGCATGCAATCAAATAGGTCTAGCTAACCACATATGTGTAAACCAGTCATTAACATAAATTAAGGATGATCAACCATTAATAGAAAGTAAACAAGCATTCATTCATCACACAGTACATAGGGTTTACTATGATTCACCGCCTCCTGGGCTACGCCCACAAAGATCTAGCTTCTTAGGCTCTTTATTATGTTGTTGCAATAAATGGAGTTGCGTGCACTACAATTATGATCATACAATTATGAGAATAGGTTCCATAACCTTTGTTAGGTATATTAGATCACACCAAGCTCCTCAGTTGTGATCTAACCCTCAAAATCTAGCCTACTTGCCCCTTCTATAACTCAACAACTTACGAAATTGTGTCACAATAGCTCAAAAACCCAAACTACTACTTCCAACCCAAAGTACCAACACCCCCACCTATACCTCCTAGGTTCTTATTTATACTAACTTACAAGATTCTTAGCTGTTACAATCTCTTAACAAAACCCTAACCCTAACATGGTTGGTTTTCCTTCTTGCGCGCCTTGCATGCTTTCCCCCTTTGCATGTGGCTTTTCCTTCTAGCTATATTTTTCCAAATTAAGCTTTACCTTCCAAAAATGGACTTTTCCTCAAAATCATCCTACTCCCAACAGGCCCCCAACACTGACATGTGGCTCATCCTGAGCTACCTAGGCAATGCACACTGCCTCGACAACCTCTTCTTGGTTGTGGAACTTGTCTGCAAGTTCCCTTCCTCTTGCATGGACCTGCGTGGGATTTTCTGTGAGCGCTTCTAATGCTTGTGCTTCTAATGATTGAGTTGTGATATCCCCCTGGATCATTGTTGCGCACTCTGTTTGTGCTTGCACCATGTTCCTCTTCTCCTCCTCCTATTGTGCAATCATATGCAGTGCTTGGTCTTGAAGGGGTTCTATCTACGCCTATATTTCTTTATTCTACGTCTGTGCAACTTTTAACTCTACCTGTAGCTTCTTCATATCTTGCATTCCTTTCAGACGCTCTGTGATACTCATTTTATTTTGCCTCTACTTGAGGTCTTAGATAGATGCGCTTACTCTTTCTTCCTCCTGGTCCCACTGTTGGACCTGCTCGTCTTCCTCCAGCATTGTCCAAAGCTATGATTCTCTGTCAAATAGTCATGTTGTTGTGTTGACTTGTTTTTCCATCTCATCCATTTGACTTGCAACTTCCTATTTCCTTTGCTCCTTCACCTCCGAAGGAGTCGTGGGGTTGAGCTTCTCTTTTAATTCCTCAATATCTTGCATGTAGAGATCGATTGTCTGTGCGAGGAGGTTGATCGTCTCCTCTGTACTTCTCTCTTCTATTTGTGTGTTGTCAGGGATGTGATTTTACACCGCTGTTAGACCCTGTTCTATTATGTTTGCACGTTCTTTTTCCTCCTTGGTTTCGAGCTTGACCTGCTCGACTATCGATTCTAAGGCTTCCTTGCCATTCTTCGTATGTTGCAGTTCCGCTGCATTAGTCCTTGCACACGACTGCACTTCATATGCAACACTAAATTGAAGCTTGTATAGTGCCTTGGTTGGTATCCTTTCCATTACCAACTCTACTTATGCAAGATCCTTCAGTGGTGTTTGGGAAACGACTTCATCCAATTGCAATGTTGGATGTGACTTGAAAGTTCGGACTTACCTGCGCTATTGTTTGGATGGTGTCTTGTTCGCTTGGCATGGTCCTTGCCTCTGCTTCTGTTACTGCGAGGAAGGGATTTGTTCCCCTTTCAGGCCTGTGCACTACTCTTATCTGCTCCAGGACCTAGAGGGTGGTTGAATAGAACAACTTATAATTGTTGATGTAAATTGATTCTATGTGAAGTGATGTTACTGCTAGCTCATCTTGGATTCAACCTCTTTGGTGTTGGGCTTCTTCGAACTCCTCAGTTGCGCAGTACTATACCTTTTCTACCATGAGGTTGGTGTCATCCTCAGTAATCGTGTACTCTGGAAGCTGCTTGTGCACCTTGGCCTTCTTGCACGACCCCCCTATGTGTATAATTGGTCGTTTGGGTGGCCCTGTTTCCTATGGGGTAGCTATCAAGGGGGTTTCTTGTGTCGTTGTATCCCCCATTCCTTGTTCTCCTTGTGTTGGGGCAATGTCCTTTTTTCCTGCCTGCACATCTTTCTTTGGCGCACTCCCCTTCTTCTATGGCGTCAAATTCTGACTTGGCTTCAGATTTTTAGGCGCAACGCTGTCTCCTACAAGTGTTTTAGATCCCCCTGCTTCTACCTCCTTTCCTGTGGGCACTTCCTTAGAAATGATTGTGATCTTCCAGTCATCTTTCCAGTCGCGCAC
Source organism: Picea engelmannii (assembly GCA_009831015.1). Classification (NCBI taxonomy): domain Eukaryota; kingdom Viridiplantae; phylum Streptophyta; class Pinopsida; order Pinales; family Pinaceae; genus Picea; species Picea engelmannii. The sequence goes on along the minus strand of ML783305.1, from coordinate 895,003 downwards.
TTCCATTTCTACATCTTCTCCACTAATGCAATATCAGAGTTACAACCATTTCTTGGATGGATGCCTGCGTGCTTGTATCCACATGGTGTGGTGTGTGGCTATGAAATTTGTAATATCTTGGTATTGCGCGACAAACTTTGAAGTAATCCTCCATGTGTTTTCTATGCTTTCTTGGATGTCATTGAAGTACTGTGCAAAGGTACGTGCATTTCCACTTCTTCTTTTGGGGTCTAAAGTGCTCCCCATTAAGGTATACCATGTTGCGCGTCAACGAGCTATCATGTCGCAAAAATAAGAATATGGTGGCTCCCTCCACTCGACTAATGCTATCAGAATTATTAACCAAGAATAGTGAAAGCCTATCCCCAAGTCCTATGCATCTTTGCAGTCGTTGAGGAACAAGTTCAATAAATAAGGGGCCCAACTGAGCATGGTGCCATTGGCGCACTATTCTACAGCTGTGACAACCCCTGCAAGGACTTCTTCCTTGCAACACTTTCTTAACATCTTGCAAGCCATAAGCTTCGTGGCCATTCTTGTGGTTGTGTCGTTGATTCTTGTTATGATTATATCGTGCGAGCCCCTCTCTGTGTCATATGTTTTCTTCATCTCCTCGGCAAGAGATTTCTCCTTTGTTTTGTCATCGAGGTACTACGCATGACTCTCTCCCATGGAAGGAAGACCTGCGATGATTGCAATCAACTCAATGTCGATTGAGACGGGTTCTTCTAGCCATAAGAAGCCTCCATGGAGGACTACCATTACCTACTTGACATAGTTATTTACCTCCTTCCCCCTGCCAAAATGGGGAATTTCCACCAGGTTTAAGATACTTATGTTGGTCAAGCCAACTGCGCATGGTTTTGGTTGAAGTATAGGGTCGCCGAAGGGTCCTGTGCCTATGTTGTCCATGTATACCTCCTGCGAAAATTCTAGGAATTTTCCAGTGTTGGCCACATCATGGTCCGAATACTTCATCTTTTCCACACAACCCAAAAGTGTTGGCATGGGCTGTAATCCCTCTTTGATGCACGTTAGTATGATGGTTGCATCGGGTTGCTTGCATGGGGATTGCGCCATGGGTTGTTTTCCCTTTCTTCTGACCGACACGCTAGAGGTCCCATCCATCGCTTGCCTATGCTCTGCACCCGAATCTGGTTGCCTGGTTATGTCTTCTACCAACCCTTCCTGCTGTTGCATAGACCCTACTTCAGGTTATGGTCTTGGCATCATTGTCTCTGTGTGCACGCTGGCTTCACCATTTGTTCTTTGGGCTTCTTCGGTGCTCGCAAGTTGTTGTAGGCTTCCTGTGTCGTTTGATGGGTGGCCCTGCGCACTATCAATTTCCATGGCAGTCATTGTTGGGGCTTGTGGTTCTTCCACCACTAGTGTAGGGCTTGTTGGTTTGATGCATGGGGAGTGGATTGCATCCACATCGAATACTCCCTCTCTATGAGCCATTCTTGCTCGGCCTCTGCGGTTTCATGTGGTGCCCTAATGCTGCTACGAGTTTTCCTCACAGTTTGGATCGGTGCACTAATATTTGATGGTGCCATAGTGGGTACTGGTTGATTTTGCCGAATAGAGTTCGATTGTTTCACATTGTGCTCTTCTCATGTTTAGTTGTGTGCTCTCTAGCTCTTTGAGTTCGCAATTTCACAATAGTGTTATGTTACCTGTGTTTCCCCTTTATATAGAAGTTGTCATTAATGCCGTGAGACTTCTCGGAGAAGCTTCCCTGGTTGTGATTAATGTAATGATGATTTATGAGTACATTCCATTTAATTTCGTAAATGTCGCGAGTTGACACCTTTTTTCCGTAATCGCCCTTTTTCGCATTTTTGCTTTTCTGACCGTTAGTCCCTTTTCCAGTGCGTTGAACTTTTTAAGTGCATCATGTATTTTCGTTGTGATTTTTCCTTACTTTGTAGTGTTTTTCTTTATGTTTCCCATCTGTTGCACACGTACATTTTTCCTTTTTTCGCACTGTGTCTACTTTTTTTGCACACAATATTTCCGAGTAATTTTTGTATTTTCTTTCTTTTCTGTTTTTGTACTTCTTTTTCCTTCTTTTTCTCCTTTTTATTTCTTTTTGTCATTTTTCTATCCTAGCTTCTACTATATTATATTATGTACATGTCCTTCTCACTGTGATGTAACTTTTAAATGTTAGGGGGTCGACTTTCTCTATACAGTTTCAGTCGAATCTCGTTGATCATTCCCTTCAGTTTTGTTCCTGCCAGATCCTTTAGTTGTACCAATCCCCCATCTGTTACAGTATTTAATTCACATGGCCCTAGCCAATGCATTCTAACTTATCAATATGTTGAAAAAATTTGTTGTCATAAAGCAAGACTAGGTCTCCTTCCTTGAAACTCTTCCTCTTGATATGCCTATCATGCCAGGTTTTGTCTCTAGCTTTCTGTACTTCTTGGTGAAATCCTACCAGAATCCTATCCTCTTCCATTTCCATTATTTGATTCAACCTCTCCTTCACTGTTCCTCTTTCTGTCATGTTGGTGATTGTTGCTACACGCAGACTGGGTACCACACATTCTAATGGTACTACTGCTTCCTGCCCATACACTAATCTGAATGGTGTATGTCCTGTCAATTTTTTGCATGTAGTCTTGTATTCCCATAGTACTACTGGTATTTTCAAGTCCCAATCATCCCTGTTGACATTGCATATCTTTGTCAGAGCATTCTCCAAGAACTTATTGAAGGCTTCTACTGTTCCATTTTCCCGAGGATGGTAAGGTGTACTCTTCTGGTGATAGAATTCAAACTCCTCAATCATGGCCCTAATAGTGTTGTTGATAAAGTGAGTACCTTGATCACTCATCAAAATTCTTGGGAATCCAAATTTGGTGATCACTTGTTCAAACAAGAAGTTTGTTGTTGTCTCTGCACTGCAGTCTTTGACGGGTGCTACTTCTTCCCATCTTGTTAAGTATTATGTCGCAATAATGATATATCTTGCTCCTAACCTTTTTGCTGGTGGAAGGATTGGCCCAACAAAGTCTACTGCCCATTTGTCAAATACTTGCAAAGTTACTTGTGGTCTCATGGGCATCTCATCCCTTATGTTGGGTTTGCCCACCCTCTGAAAAACATCACATGTCTGGAAATATTCCTTAGCATCTTTGTGAATTGTTGGCCACCATAGTCCTACGCTCAATAACTTCTGCGCGATATTTTTTCATGCAATATGTCCTCCAACTATTCCCTCATGAGCTTCTGCCAAAATTCTAGGCCTTTCATGTTCTAGTACACACCTTCTCAAAATGTTGTATGTGCCCATTTTATATAAGTGTATTGCAATAAGTTAGTAGTCTGCAACCATGACTACCAAATTTTTCGTCTGTGCAGTGCTAAATTCTTGTGGCGCGATCCTTGTACTCAAATGTTCAATAATATCAACAAAATATTCATCAACTATTTGTACTGAAAACAACTTCGCATTAGGGAAGTTGTCTTCCAAATTGGTAGGCTCTTCTCCATTAGTGACCCTTGACATGTGATGTGGTCCTGCATTCAGCTTCCTTGGTTTGACTATTACTTCAAAATCAAATTCTTGAAATAACAACAACCATCTACAGATCCTCCCTCCCAACACTGGCTTGTTGACTAAATATTTTAGGGAAGAATGATCTGTGAACATCTTAAAATGTTTTCCCAACAAATAGTGCATGAACTTCTGAATGACATATACCATGGCTAAGCCTTCTCTTTATGTGGTGTTGTAATTCTGCTATGATTCTGACAATTTCCTACTTGCAAATTTTATAGGATGGTCTAAATCCCTTGCTCCTGGCTACATCAGAATTGCTCCAAGTGCTATGACTAATGCATCTACATGCACATGAAAAATATTTTCCCAATCTAGGAATACTAGAATAGGTGTTGTGACCATTTTTTTATTTTAAGATATCCAACCCTTTTTTACAGTCCTCATTCCATTGAAATCTGATATCCTTCTTTAGCAGTTTTTCCTTGGGTGCAGTGATATGTGCATACCCCTTTATGAATTTTATGTAATAGCCTGTATGTCCCAATGTTGCTCTCAACTGTTGCACTGATTTTAGTGGTGGTAAATTGACAATGACTGCAATCTTAGCATGATCTACTAGCAAGCCTTATTTACAGACTATATGTCCCAACAATATTCCAAAAGGTGTCCCAAAAATGAATTTCTTTATATTCAATGATATCTAACACTGCTTGCATCTTTCCAACATTAGCCTTAACACTTATACATGGTATTTTAACAAACTATATACAATCCAGTCATCCAGATAGAGTTCTAAAAACTAATGTATGAATTCCTTAAAAGAAACTATAACTACTCTTGAAAATATGGCTGGTGCATTCTTCATCCCAAAAGGCATGACCGTGTACTAGTAGGATCCCCATTTTGTAGCAAAAGTAGTCTTATACCTGTCTTCTGGGGCTATCTTAATATGACGGTAACCTAAGAATCCATTTGTAAATGAGTATGCTTCTTGGCCTCCCACATTCTCTAATACCTCATTTGTGAAAGGGGTGGGAAAAGAGTCATGTAAGCAAGCGTCATTCAATTTTCTCAAATCTACACAGATCCTTATCCCCCCTTGTTTCTTATCTTGCACTACCATAGGACTTATCCATTCAAATTCCTCTACTGGTTCTATGATACCAGCTTTCAACATTCTATCAATCTCATCCTTCACTTTTTGCTTATACACTAGATTTAGTCTGTAAGGTCTCTGTCTGACAGGTCTTGCTTTAAGTTTGAGAGGTATTTTAATCTCTCCTAGCTCTTCTTCTATGCATTTCATCTCTGTAAAGGTTGTTGGGAAAATTCACTGTATTCATGCAGTAAATCTGTTATTCTTTCCACCGTTTGTTCATCCCAATAGTCTCCAATACTTGCCATTTTAGGGTTATCAGTGGTCCCAATGTTGAATTTCTTCACCTTGATTGGTGCAACAAATACTTCTAATTCCATAGATGGACCTTCCACTTCTCTCTCTCCAATTTCTATAATCTGAATATTGCATGGGTCATCTTCATCTAGTGCCTCTTCTTCCACATGATAGCATGACAATAGCTCCTTGACTGTCTCTATGTTCTATTGTTGATACTCTGTCATGAGGTCAACCTCTGTCTTTTCAATAAATATCACCCCTCTTATATGCTTTAGTGTTGAATCAATTTTGGGGTTCTCATGTTAAAATGAGAAGGTTACTATAAAATTCTATTGTAATGTTGTCCATTCTGCAGTGCCTCTACGCATTTCTTGGTCTACATACCAGTTTTCTGAATTCCTTCCAATGTATGGATGAAGTGATGAGGCCATTCATGTGGTGGTGTCATCCTCCAATATGTCATGCACTTCTCCAAGTGTTATGTTGGTGTTCCTTTCCCATCATACCTCTGCATTTTGTTGTTGCCCTATTCTACGCCAAATCTAATGAGTAGTAATCGTTTACATTGGTACCAGTCCTGAATTGTTTCTTTATGTGCACCCCACCATATTGCAGGTGTAGCCTTGAGTGAAATATCTAGGGCTAAGAGCCTATGATTTTCTTCTACTTCCTCTTCATATTTGGTATGAAATTCCTCTAAATCATTCACTCCATGAAAACTGGGAGGTTCCCTTATCTCTGTACCAACCCGTCTTACTATGCGATCTATTATTGTGCACCTTCTTGTGGAGACTTCATGTAATCTCTGCTGCCAATTCTCCAGACTTGTATTTGAGTCAGAAACATATGATGTGATGCTTCTCCAGCTGAGTACCCCATCTGCAGTTGGGTTAACATAATCTTCTTCTTGTGCGGTGGTTCTGTACAACTGGTTTACTTCCTCCAAGTCCAGACAATTTGGTTGTACAAACCTTTCTCCTTTTGAAGGGTCTAATATTGCAATGAATCTGTATTCTCCTGATTCAAATTCCATCTTCCTTGTCTTCAAGTTGATTATGGCCTGGTTATCAAATGCCCAATCTAGTCCAAGTAATGTTGGATATGGTGTTGTGCCATCTACTATTTCTATCACTTCAAAGTCTACCTTAGTGCACACTCCATCCAAATCGACCATGACACCATTAAGCCTTCCAATTGGTAGAACTCTGTGTTGATTTCCTAACTTCAACTGGACAGGTGAATAGCCTAGTGTGGGCTCTCCCATACACTTCCATGTCTTTTTGGGTAACACATTACTTCGGAGCATAAGTCCAATATAATATCCCCCATATTGAAATCTCCAATGTTAGCATTCAGTCTAAATTCCTTGTTTGTCCTCCTTCTTGTATGGAGGTGATTGACTGTTTTTTTCTCTAATTTCCCCTCTACCTTTGTGTCACATCTTTCTAACATATTTTGAAAAACTTTAACAAATGATGGACCATTCATTAGCTTAACACATGATTGCAAAAAAGTCTTTATGGTACTTACTTGCCCTAAAGGTTGTGCTTCATTGGTGTGGTCCATTGATGAAGGCATCTTGTACATTGGTACATTTTGAGTATGCTGCATAGATGAGGTAGACACAACATCTTTTTTGAGGAAGTCATGTATGGCCTCCTTTTTTTTTTTTCCGTGCATCAAACTTCTTTTGTGTCTCAATATTTTTCTTCACCCATTGGTGTTGTGTTGGATATTGGCTTACTACGTCAACTCTTGTCTTAGCTCTTTTGTGCATGACTATGTTGATATTTCTTCCATCCTCCCCGGCTTCTGCAGAAATCCACTGAACATTCTGGTTGTTCGTATTCATGTTTTATTGAATCTTTCCCAAAAGTGTTGGGCATTCCTCTGTATCACGGTCTGTTGCGTGACAGTACATACATGTCGCAGGTGGAAGTGGGCAGCCCCTTACATAATGTCCTAGCTGTTGGAAGTTGTGGCACACTACTAGATCTCTACCTCTTCCAAATCCTCCTCTACCTCATCCTCCACCTCTGTATCCATTTCGATATCCTTGTGGTGCGTTTTACTGAGGCCCTTGATTATACCGCGCGGGGTTATAATGTGGCTGCACAATGTTATACTATTGCTACACATTATTATATTGAGGTGGTACCTGGTTAAACTAAGGTGCAACTTTCCCTATCATAATTTCTTCTTGCACCCTATAGGTATATGAAGTTCTTTCCCTCATCAACTCCATTTTCCTACAATATTTATCATCATGGCCCACTGACTTGCAAAAATTGCAGTATGAGCACTTGGGTACTGTCTGGTACTTTTGCATCATTGGACAATGATGTGGATCATGCCCATGTGTCTTATAGATCTCACACCATGGTCCTCCTGTTGGAAACTCGTTTAGTACTCATGTTTCCATGTACTGCGTGAAAGTTGGGCATTCATTCTTGTGGTGTCCTTATGTCCTACATGTGGTACACCAAACAACTTCTCTTTTATATTTTCCCTTACTATGGTTTAGTTGAAATGTGAGGTTCTTCAGATCCTCCTTCAGCTCCTCTATTGTTGGATCTGTCTTCTAATACTTGTTCTGTTCTAGTTGTAGGGCTGCCTGCAGAGCCTCTGCCTGAGTTTGAAACTTCTGTTGTCTCAATAGGTATTTCAAATGTGGTAACAATGAATTCACAAAGAGATGTCTATGTTGCATGTCATTCATGACATACTTCAACTTTCCTTTAAGATGCTTAAACCTCTGATCAATCTACCAAACAGATTCACCTGGTTTCTGTCTGATTTCAATCATCTCATTCATGTACTGATCTTCTGAGCTAAGCTTCTGAAATCCATTGATCATTAGCTTCCTCGCATCCACAATCCTCTTTGTCGTTCCTAGTGGATTGTTTACATCTAGGCTCATGTACCAGTCCAGTGTGCGGTCTCTTAGCGTGATGGCTAACTGCGTAAGTTTTGTATCCCATCTGTAATGTGCTTTCCTTCCCAGATCTTTTCATAGATGAACAAATTCTTTTCAGGGTCCTCAGATGCCTCTCCCCAAAGTTCTGGTAGCCTAATGGTGGGATCATGTCCTACCATTTTGAATTTTGATGGACTATTACCTACACACGATGTAGATATTTGACTACTACTTCCTGAACTGGCTCTTCCAATTGTTTTTCCTTGTTTATATGTACTTCCTGATGTCTTTCTTCCACTAAAATTTGGTTGTCTGAATGGTGGTGTTCTTTCTGGTGTATTGGTCGCACATGGGGTTATGGGTTCCACACTGATACTGACATGGATGGGAGTTCTACCTTTTGTTCTTGCCCTCGGACCTATTTTCTTCCTTTCATATGTTGCGCGTAGGATTTCCTCAATATGCTCCACAGCCCGAAGATCCTCTACCTCTTCCTCATCACTTGCTAAGCCCTCTTTATCAGTTATGGCTCTCTTCTTATTATTCATCTTATATTGGTAGGGTACTTCACTGCATGTCTTTCCAGCTATTTCCATTATCTGATTTATCTGATATTCCTACATAATTATTGGGTCCATGGCCTCCTTCTTCTTCCCCTTATCCATCTCCTCCTCCATTTCTCCACCTCTTGTCATTGCTTCCCCCCTTCCTCCATGCACGCAGGGAAATTTAGATTTCTGATTCCATCATCATCACACCATTGTTATACAGTAACATCTTGATTGAAGTATACATCGATATGATATAGCTACCTCTAGGTCCTTTTAGAAACTTCTGCTCCCCTGTGCTGTAAGACTTCACGATATCTATTGCAAATTCTGTGTTAAACCCCGCAACAATATTTTCTAACTAGAAATATACTATGGACGTGAATTTTTTGTTAACTTGTTGTAACTGCACGATCTCCCCCGGATCCCACTCGAGCTGTCTGATTCGATTTGTAGGGTGGTTGTCTTTTAACCTCAATAGCCACTCCTGCAACACATGCAGTAAATCACAGAAAAAAACCTCATGCAGGTCGCTAAACACATACTTCTCCAGATATTTGTGTAGTGTTATCTTAAGGTTTATGTTATATTTTTGTGTAAACTCAAGCTCCTTTGTTTTCAACCATATTTTGATCTCCACCTTCGATGGATTCCACGGTCTGAACATTCCCTTTTTATACCTTCATTCTCCACATGCTTCTTTTACGAATCCCATTCACTCAATCCCATGCAGTTCCAACCGACAACAAAACCATTTTTTGGGTATTGATCTCTCTCTACCTACTTCTTGGGTTGACCCAGGTTCAGATATGAACAAGTTTCCAACAAAACCCTCTAAAAGTATCGACCCTCCTATAAACCAAAAGGCAACAAAACACATAGGGTGTATTGCGCAGTCTCTCCCGAGATAGTTATATGGGTGATTGCAATGCTCAGGTGCCTGTAGTCTAAGAAAGAATGGGTATCTGGGATTGTAATTGATCTTTATCAAACCTTAACTGATTACTCAATCTATGATTATTAAGATCCATCCATCTGTTAAACCCTTGCATGCGATCAAATTGGTCTAGCTAACCACATATGTGTAAATCAACCATTAACATGAATTAAGGATGATCAACCATTAACATAAAGTAAACATACATTCATTCATCACATAGTACACAGGGTTTACCATGGTTCACCTCCTCCTGGGATACGTCCATAAAAGATCTGGCTTCTTAGGCTCTTTATTATGTTTCTGCAATAAATGGCGTTGCACGCACTACAATTCCAATCATACAATTATGAGAATAGGTTCCACAACCTTTGTGAGGTGGACTATATCACACCAGGCTCCTCGGCCTATGATCTAACCCTCAAAATCTGGCGTACTTGGCCCTTCTACATTTCAACAACTTACGAAATTGTGTCACAATAACTCAAAAACTTGAACTACTACTTCCAAACCAAAGTACCAACACCCCCACCTAGACCTCCTAGGTTCTTATTTATACTAACTTACAAGCTTCTTACCTATTACAATCTATTACCAAAACCCCGACCCTAACATGGTTGGTTTTCCTACTTGCGCGTCTTGCATGCTTTCCTCCTTTGCATGCAGGTTTTCCTACTTGCGTGCCTTGCATGCTTTCCTCCTTTGCATGCAGGTTTTGCTTCGAGCTATCTTTTTCCAAATTAAGCTTTACCTTACAAAAATGGAATTTTCCTCAAAATCGGCCTATGCCCAACAAAGATGTTGAAAGAATGCCAGGAAAAATTAAGCCCAGCCAGTGAGAAAAAGAAACAGTTGGTGATAGATGAACCAATGTAGTAAGTTTTTGGAGTGTAACCATTTTGTCATCGTAATTGACCTGGCCACCCATTTTGTTGTATCCCTACAGGATCCATACAAACCTTCCCATTCAAATCTGCTATAGCTCCTAATTGATTGTAACACACTAGCATACCCCCTAAACTCTCTTAGGCTGGTCGGGTGTAAAGATTTCCTCTTTTATTTTCTCAAACCACCTTTCTTAATCACCCCTACAAATCAAATTTTGATCTCATAATCTATTTCTGCTCTTCAAGAGCTTTCCAACAATTGTAACCATGCTCAAAACCGAGTTCAAAATTGAAAGTTATGACCTTTTTAAGATTTTGGGAATTCTTCTATTGTCTCCACATGGCACCCTCGTGGCTCCAAGTCACTCATACCATATGACGAGGATTGTTGTGTCAGGACACATCAAACCTCCAACGTGGCACACCTCGACCAATATATGACGATAAAATTTACACAACCAACGAGAGGTTTTTCCATGTCCAACTAGGCATCGAGATCCAGTGGATCCCCACACTGACACAACCAAACATCCTCCTAATTCTTGATTATCTAGTGGTCCGGTACTTGGAACCACACCCCAACCATGCACCTCATCCTACCAAGCAAATAACCCTACTGGGCACCGAAACCATGGGTTTCTCCAAGGTCCTTATAACAGGTCTCCATTCGTCCAATCATCTGATTCTCCGGTGTAGTGACTCCCTCCTGAGCTCATACCAAGAGATCAACAACCAATATCTCTTGGCCCCTCATATTTGATGGCCGGGATCTATCCCTGGCTCAAGGATGTGTAAATACCATGGGCCCATTCGTCGACCTGCCCACTCAGGTGCTAACACCTATTCACTTCCCATTGATTGAACTAGACAACACCTGGTTAGACTTGCGTCACCCTGACATCATCAAAATGTGCCTCAAATTGCTCCTTCTCATTCACTCATAAAGGAAAATGGACCAAAACCTTTCCTAATCGAGCACCAAGAAATATAACCGAGTAAGTCTTGGGCGCTCCAGTGGCCCAAAGGTTCGATTAATCCTAGACGTCGACTCCCTCTCGAGCTTATCTAATAAATCAACGATTGATATTTCTCAACCCTCAGAACCGACAAGTAAGATTGAAGTGTGCCAATTCAAAGGTTTATGCCTGATAGGGCCCACACTTGACCCACACAACTCCAATAATGACACTTGTCATCTTATGTGGTGTCATAGCCGCCACCCTGGCATGATACGTCATAACGACATCATTCATACGTGCCTCTTCTTCCATCGTGCATGTTCAACGGGGTTCGAACCCTGCGAGGGAACCGTGATCTCACCGAGATTCAAGAAATTGGGATTTCCAAAAGGCCTTTGTCATCAATTCTTTCATGCTCTAGTTATCTGGTGAGCCAGTTAACCATGGCTCCACCTCCAGTTCCTAATATTTGGTGATGATCGGATGACTGAGGTTTATCCTCCCCTCTCATACAATGTCTATCATTTGCTCCAGTTTTAAATAGGGATTTCAATGGGTTAATGTTTATCTTTGGATTTACAAGATTAACAATATTTTCTGATGTCTTCCCACAAGGTTTCAACTTTACTCCCATGGGCTTTCTCATCCTTTTCCAACAAGCAATAAGCCTGCTACCTAGACACCCAAATGAGGATTCAATACCGTGCAAACTTTCCATGCAATGGAGAGGGAAATTATAGGGTTATCGACCTTCTTTGGCGTCCTATACACAAGCATTATAATTAATTCATTAACCCTTTGAATGGATATTACATTACTTCATTTCAACTCAAATTTAACATTCATTCCTTAACTTATAGTTATGGTTCTCTTCTACAAGAAAACCCATTGCAACAAATATATTACTATGCACACAAGAGATCATATGAATACAATCATTCGTTTTCCTTACTGATTCTTGCTCATAACCATGTAATTACATCCATTATATCAAAATGAAGTGTTTTTAGCCTTCAAAGAAAATTATAGAGTTCATACATTCAGACATGCAAAGCATACATAATCCATACAGTTCCATAATTACACGAACACAAAGGCTTGCAAATGAAACAATTATTCAATCTATTATACATACATACACATTTATGAATGAAAATACAAGCACCAACCATCCATTATATTCAAATACACACAACACAAGAATACTTATTGGTTTATGAGATGTAGTTAGCCCAACCAACTGTGGGTGGGAATTTTTCCACCCAACCATAGGCTCTGTTGCTCTGTCATTTCGACAACATGCCACCCAGTGTCAAGCCATGATACCACTAGGGGACTCTCACAATTGACTCAACATGTCAAGGAATGGATCAGGAAGGTTACTCTCCTTCACTCCACTGGAAACACCAGAAGTTTCCCTCTTCCCACTAAGCTCATGACCTCCATGAGTTTGTGAGGTACCTTTCTAGCTAGATTTCCTCTACACAAAGGAGTCCCTTCATAGCTACACTATCCCTAGACGACCTCCCCTTACTAATGTTGGTTTCATTCTAGCAAGCACCAAGTCGCGACCCTCTTTTGCTTCAATCAAGACATGGGTTTTCTCTATTCTAGAGTGACCATTCGTGACTTGGGCAAGCTTCCTAATTTTCTCAGGAAAAATTCCCAACTTCTTCTTTGTTGCTCAAAGATAATTGTGTGAGATCTGTGTGCTCCCGCCTGAGCATTTTTCTTCTGTTGTATGAGCTCTCATCTCACACAAGCACATCCTTCCTCACACATGTCATCCCCTTCCCACCCATAGCTGGCTTTCTCTTCTACCCGCACCTGTGCATTCTTTCATGCTTTTCCTAGAAGCCTATTGAGTTGTTACAGACAACTTGAGGTCATCCCGATTCTCCATGGACATACCAACATTCACTCCCATGCATTTACATGAGAGTACTTGACCAGCTACCAACTGCACCTTTCATTTAATGATTGGCTTCAACTTCAAGATAAAGGAAATTATGGTTATTTTTCTCAACATACTTCATCAAGGTGGCTTGGGGTCCTTAGAACATGAATCCCCTTTCTATGCCCTCTCACTAATCCCTCTCATGGTATCATGGCTAGTATGCATGCTCCACCCATCAGTCAATTGTGTGGTATTTTTCGATTAAACAATAATACATTTTACAATGTTTATATGCCATGGCTTGGAAATCATTAATCATGATTAATTACATACAATCAAGTAATTAAAAATGGGGTGTTACATTCCCCTCCCCCTTCAAAAGGAACACCATCCTCGATGTTATTAGCATCTTAACAACACCTACCATGCCTTCATCTTTAATTTGCTTCAATAATGTCTTCCTCTCCTTGGTCCGGTCTTCTTCTAGACTTCTGGCATTTCAATAATATTCTTACAACAATCATCAAACAACATGCATATTAAAACAATTTTCATGCATAAATATTTCATTGATGTTCATAATTCAGGAGGCAATATACATATCAACACAAAACTTGTTTGTGCAATTCATGGATCTACATCCATATGGCTGCGACATTTACTCGGCTCATTATTTTCCTTGACATACCCATTGAGCTCATTACCCCAATCAAAAAATAACAAGACTCATCCAAATCTCCTCTTCCTTGCAGTTACTCACCTTCCAGGCTCATGCATCTCCTTCTCCACTGCATAGTCCCTCGGGTGATCCATCTTGCCTGCCAAGGCTTTCTTGCACAAGAAGAGCTCAAATACTTCACCGAGTCTCACAATTGAGGTGCCCCTCATGTCTTCTCTAACACAACACAACCATATCCAGGTAATCATGGCATATAGTGTTCAATGTCACAACGACGACATTTTCCACGCTTTTCTAGCTCGACACCCTTCATCTGTTCCTCTAGGACATATCTGTCATCTCATCTGTATCATTCACACATACAATAATTGTGAGATATTATCATCAATTTCAATCAAAATCTTTCAAATCCGTTTCCTACAGATTTCAAATTCCACCTGTCAGTTTTCATATCTATTCCATATAAGAACCAGATTCACAACTAGGAGATCCCTTCTCATGACAATTTGAATTTTTGCAAGACTAGGCATCGCTCTTCTCTATGGACTTACATTGTTGCCATACTCGAGACCTTTCTTCTTGCAATTTTCCAATCTTCATTCAACCAAACAAATTTTTAGTTTTCATGCACATTATTAACTCACACAATGATCTAAGCTTGTACATACTAACAATTAAATCATCATATGAAACAAAAGGAAATTATTATTCCTTACATATGCATTTTCATAGCATACCAAGCTTTCTATAATGCATTCAAACTTAATAATAATTCAACCAATGTGCCAATGTCCATGGCCAAATTTACACATGATGCACCCTTGCATTGGTTTCATATTACCACCTTTTTAAGTCGGACACTTCACCGTGGTGAGTTGGAACTCAACCAACCTCTCACCCTGTGGCTTCTTTATCAACATTCATTAATACAACATGAATGCTTCCTTCCGTGAGCGAATCGTGACCTCAAATCAACATACCTTTCATGAAATTAAAATTTCACATACATGTGATTACACATTCATTATTTACTGATAGCCAAGACACCAATACTCATGGCTACTTCAATTACTTTCTCTACCACCTCCACAACTCTTTTTGGGATACAAGAAGGTTTTCCTTCCATAATGGACAATCCTATACCCACCCTTATGTATACACATGCATCTCTTTAATGCATTTAACATATGTGCCACTTATGTGCATATATATTTATTCATTCATGATTAGCCAATTCAACATAGCATAACTATTTGTGCATATATTGCAAAAATATTCCAAATCTAATTTATTTTTTCTACGAGAGGTTCCTTCCTCTATCATACCCTACCTATGTATTACTAGCATACATGCAATCAATTCACAATCATAACAACATATATGGTGTACCTGAAGGAATTCTTACCCAATTCCTTCCAAGTTACATGCTATAAGAGCATGATAGATTTTATACCTGTTTGACTGCCAACGATCTTCTTGATATTACCTTATCAATTATATCAACTGTCAGGCCAAATCATAATGCATGTAGCACAATATATTCAAATCAACAAGCATTTATTAGATATGTCATAGCATATCTAATTGCACTCTGCCACATTATTCCCCAATGTGTACATTAGGTGCAAACATAAACATATTTTAATTGTTTTGTTGTTATACAACCATCAACATTTTTATGGCTAACACATTTACACATAACATCACCTTGGTTCCTCATCCCAAAGAAACACAATAAACAACAATAAAGAGTCAAGGGATTCTCCCCCTTTCAACTCCTCTTGCTCAATTATGGAATTCTCAGCATGACTTGGCTATTTCCATGACCTATCTACTATTTTCTTACTATGGATTTAACCAGGTTATTCATTCAAACATCTTCACTAATTCCTTTGATTTCACAATTATTCTTTTAAATCATACAAATCTGCAAACAAATCAGAGTTTAGAGTGAGAAGGGTGTCCCCCTTTCTCCACATTATTTCTTCATGATGCCATATTCTTGGGCCTACCTACTCCATTTCTTGAGCAATCTTAGTCAAGTTTGTCTTGACTTTTCCTCATTCAAAGAGTCCTCTTTCCTTGAATGCAACAACACAATGCATTATCAAAGTTATCTTATAAATTGATCATAAACAAGCATTTTCTGCACATTGATCAAATGGAATCAAGGTTGTCAAGGTTATATCATGTAAAAGTCTTACACACATGCATTATATTTTAAAATGTAATCCAAGATTCTTATACAATTAAGCTTTGCAACCCACTACCCAATTTCCAACAATCAATAGTTGCAAGGCTTTTTTCTCTTGAAAGATCCCTTCTACAATCAACTCACATGGGGATTCTTCAACATGCAACTCTCTTGTTGCATATCCATCATCACCTGAAATGATCTCAACCCATGAGTTAGCATAAAATTTATCATTTCAATGATTTATCCAATTCTTCCTAAAGAATATAGGCATGTATTCAAATTACACATTCAAGCATGTACATTTATTCTATCAGCTTGCATTTACAATGTGTCTTCAAGCACTTCGACCCTATGCATCGACATAGTATGTATGTGCCTATTGTTAGCACACTTTCATAATATACACATCTACATCTATTTGAAATCTTTTAACTCATGATTGTTCACAATCATTCTCATGAAATTTCTAAAGGAATAATCATATTACCTTGTTTTCATAACAACAGAGCATTCTTGTTCCTTTTCTCTTTCAACATTTTATAGTATCTCTTTCTAAGGAATGGAGTACAAGCCTCTCAAGCTAGTATTCAAACAAATCAAACAAACTCTTCAAAACATATTCAACTATGTATCCACAACATTACTCAAACCTCGAATAACTAATTTTTCTCTACAATCCAATTATTCATATCTATCTTCATTCTAGGAAACCCTATAACACATTCAATCCATGCACTCATGCATATATATACATATATAGATATTAGCATGCAAGTTAACTAATTCCACCTTTTTCCATGTCATTCACACACACTGACATTTTTTTATTTACTGTCAGCCCTTCTTGAGATCTTACAACCATTCATAAGATAAATCTCATAGGGATATTTATGAAAATGTTGTCCTATTTGACAACAACCAAGAAGAGGTCACACTTACCCATTTGGTACAAAAGCATTCCATTTATCATAAAAACTTCCCTAGGTAACTACAACATTACACAGGGAATAGTAGATACCAATTCATATCTCTCTTCTCGCCTCAAATCATTCTCAATCATCAACTATTACTAAGGGAATTCCTTACCTAGAATCCCTTCCTTCATTACTTGTGCATACCAAACAATACTTGTATGTCTATCATCCCTCTCTAGATGTCATCTCATCCACTGGTCTTCTGGAGACTGTCCAAGCACTCCCTTTACCATATTCTAGATCAACACCTTCTTAATCCTTGTCTTACTTCATAAGGTTATATGCAACAACATCACCAACATTTCCATCCCTAGTTACTTGAATTTATTCTTCACCAATCAGAGCCTTGATTGTGCCCTTCATTGAACTTCAATGGTATTTTCATTGCACTCTTGTCCCTAAATCTCTTAGTAGAGACTTGTTATCTCTAATTTCCAAGCATGTGACCTCTTCCATAAATCTTGGGCACATATAACCCTTTCAGTCATAGAGTCCCTTTCAGTCATAGATTCATCCACTTACCCATAAGAGGATAGCTAACAACAAATCTCTTCCACTTCAATGCCAAATGGATTAACCATTGAATTTCTTAATCAATTACTCAATCACAAGGAATTATCCATAAGGGTCTTAACCCTTATATAAACAACAATCATAATTGCAAAAGGATCAGTCCACTCATGTTGATAGATAACATTACAACTTATTAAATAAGTTCATTCATTTTATGGAATCCATACAACACCTAACGGTTTTCACTAATGTTGAATTCCAAGTCCTTAGGGTACACAGTCTTAATGCCTTCTTTCAATTCCACAGATCCTATGCTTCTATTTTGTTCCTTAGGTCTTGTAGGCTCAATTTTTTTTGATTCAGGCTTATACAAACTTGTCCCTGTGGCCTACCTTTGGCCCTTCTAGGCCTAGAGTTTGGACTCTGTTCTGATACCACTCTGTAACACACCCAACCCCCTAAACTCTCTTAGGCTGGAGGGGTGTATATATTTCCTCTTTTCTTTTCTCAAACCACCTTCATTAATCACCCCTCTAAATCTAATTTTGATCTCATATTCTTGTTCTCCTCTTTGAGATCTTTTCGACGACTGTAACCATGCTCAAAACCAAGTTTAGAACCAAAATTTATGACCTTTTAAAGTTTTAGGGAAATCTTTCACCTTCTCCATGTGGCACCCACGTGGCTCCACATCACCCATACCAACTGATGTGGATTGACATATAATGACACGTCAACCCTCCAACTTGGCACACCCCAGCCAATAGATGACCAACATGTTTACGCAACCAATGAGAGGTGGCTCCATGCCAAATTGGGCACCAAGATCCAGTGGATCCACACACTAACACAAAGGTCTTCCCAGTTTCTAGTTATCCGGGAGTCTGGTCCCCATAACCATACCCCAACCGGGGGCCTCACCTCACCAGAAACCTCACCCAATCGAGTACCAGAACCCCGAATTCGCTAAGGTCCTTGCAACCAATCTCCACTCATCTAGTTCGGTGCAACTACTCCCTCTCGAGCTCATTCCAAGAGATCAATGACCAATATATCTTAGCCTCTAGATCTGATGGCTGGGATCTATCCATGGCTCAATGATGCATAAAGAACACAAACCCATTCATCAACTCACCCACTCATGTGCAAAGACTTGTTCACTTCCCATTAACTGAACTAGACGACACCTGGTTCAACTTTTTTCACCCTGACATCATCAACACGTGCCTCAAATTCCCCCTACTCATACACACACAAAGAAAAATGGACTGGAACCCTTCCCGGAACCTTGCCCAACCGGGAATTGAGAAATTGAGGAAGGAAACATAATAGAGCAAGTCTTGGAAGCTCCAATGGCCTGAAGGTTTGGTTACTCTGAGATGTTGACTCCCTCATGAGCTTATCTAAGAAATAAATAGTTCACATTTCTCATCCCTCAGATCTAACGACTAAGATTTAAGGGTGCCAATTCAAAGGTTTATGCCCGACAGGGCCCACACTTTACCCACACAAATCCGATGTTGACACTTGTCGTCTTTCGTGGCATCCTAGCCACAACCCTGACATGGTACATCATAATGGTGTCATCCATATGTGCTTATGCTTCCACTGTGATTTCAACAGGGTTGGAATCCTGCAAGGGAACTGTAACCTCACCGAGATTCATGAAATCATTATTTCGAAAAGGCCTTTGTCACCGATTCTCTGGTGCTTTGGTTATATGATGAACTGGTTAACCGTGGCTCCACTTTCGATTCTTAATCTTTGGTGATGATCAACGACTGAGGTTTATCCTCCCCTATGATCCAACGACTATCATTCACTCTAGGTTTAAACACATATTTCAATGAGTTAAGGTTTATCTTTGGATTCACCCGATTGATAATCTTTTCTAGTGTCTTCCCGCAAAGTTTCAAATTTACTCCCACTAGCTTTCTTATCCACTT
This sequence comes from Picea engelmannii, assembly GCA_009831015.1. NCBI lineage: Eukaryota > Viridiplantae > Streptophyta > Pinopsida > Pinales > Pinaceae > Picea > Picea engelmannii. Next base: position 875,639 of record ML783305.1, on the reverse strand, counting down.
CCAACAAGCAATAAGCCTGCTACCTAGACACCTAAACGAGGATTCGATATCCTACAAACTTTCCATGTACTGGAGAGGGAAAATATAGGGTTGTCGACCTTCTTTGGCCTCTTATACACAAGCATTACAATTAATTCATTAACCATTTGAAAGGAGATTACATTACTTCATTTCAACTCAAATTTAACATTCATTTCTTAACTTATAGTTTTGGTTCCCTTCCACAGGAAAACCCACTGCAACACATATACTACTGTGAACAAAAGATATCATAGGCATACAACCATTCATTTTTCTTATCGATTCTTGACCATAACTATGCAATTACATCCATTATACCAATATGGAGTGTTTTTAGTGTTCAGAGAAAATTACAAAGTTCATACATTTAGACATGTAAAGCATACATAATCTATACAGTTCCATAATTACATAAACACAAAGGCTTGCATATGAAATAAGTATTCAGTCCATTAAACATGCATACACATTCATGAATTCAAATACATGCACCAACCATCCATTATATTCAAATACACAGAGCATACTTATTTGTTTATGAGATGTAGCCAACCCAACTGACTGTGGATGAGCAATTTTCCACCCAACCATAGGCTTTGCTGCTTTGTCACTTCGAAAACATTCCACCCTTGTGCCAGGCCATGATCACACTGGTGGAGTCTGACAATTGACTCAACAAGTCAAGGAATGGATCAATAAGGTTACTCTCCTTCACTCCACTAGAAATAACAAAAGTTTCCCTCTTCCCATTGACCTTAGGACCTCCATGAGTTTTTCATGTGCCTTCCTAGTTGGATTTCCTCTACATTGTCCCTCAACGACCTCCCCTTATCAGTGTTGGTTCTTTCCAGCCATCACCAAGTCACAACCCTCTTTTTCTTCAGTCTGGACATGGGTCTTCGCTGTTCCAGAGTGACCATTTGTGACTTGGGTAAGCTTCCTAAGTTTCTCAGGCAAAGTTCACAGTTTCTTCTCCATTGCCCAGAATTGAGTGCGTGAGATTTTTTTTCTCCCACATGAGTGTTTTTCTTACGTTGCACAAGCTCTCCTCTTGCGCAAGCACAACCTTCCTCACACATGTTATTCCCTTCCCTTCCAAAGTTGGCTTCCTCTTCTGCTGACACCTGTGCATTCTTTCATGCTTTTCCAAGAAGCCACTTTTTTAGGAAGGCACATGTATTTTGCCAAGGATAATAAGGAGAATAATAATAGGGTTGAATGTTGTATTTGGCACATAAAATCTTCATTCAACTATTCTTGGGGGCACCTTCATTGTAGAAGACTATTGTTGTGGAACACCTCATCAACAAATGATATGGTTGAATATGAATATAGAAAATATGTGGCTATCATGAAATGCATATAAATATGTGTTTTTGAAAGGAAGAGGGGCTAATTTTTGTGATAAAATCAAAGCCTCAAATCAAGGACGACTAATGGAAAGAGGCATGGTTAAGGGAGGAGGAATGAGTGTGAATCTCCTTAATGTGAGATTGACACTTAATATGATTGTGAACATGCCAAAAAAGAATCACTGACTGGGGTGGGCCGATAATAATCCAACGAAGTGACCTTTTTCACAGTGGCATGTGCACCAAAGTGGCCACTACAAACACCATTGCGGGTCTAGTAAAGATCTTTGAAATATCAATGAGTCTTGTCAGTCCTAGTGATATAAACCCCCTTCTTGAGAAGGTTGTTTAGAGCTTGGGAGTAATGAGCATACTCATCGAGGAAATGGTGGATTTCCATGAAATGAATGGATTTCAGTGAGAACTATAGGAGGAGGTATATCATAGATATCATGAATCTTGTTAGTTTCAATCTTGATGCCTTAATGGGAAATGATAAAGCTAAACATATTGTTTGTGGAAACCCTAAAAAACATTTCACAGTGTTGAGCTTGATGTGATAGGTACAAAGACAATTGAAGATTGTTCTAAGGTATTGAATGCAATCACACCACAAGATATGATTTCCAACAAGATCATCCCATAACAATCAACAATATTATAGATAAGAGCATGGATAAATATGATCATGGCATAGTTGCGGGGTTGTCCCAACATTCCTAAGGCCAAAGGGAAAGACTTCATAACTTAACATAACCTAAGGCACGATAAAGGCACTCTTGGGTTGATCCTCCCCGATGACCATGATTTGGTTATAACCAAAGAATCCATCCATGAGAGACATCATCTCTTTGGTTTTAACATAAATAGTGACATCGATAAATGGTAGAGGAAAATTACCCTCTAGATAAAAAAAAATCATATTGTTGACATGTCAGTTTTGTCACCTTGCAATAGTTAGTGTTAGCTCCTAGAAACATCATCATGTGGTCCATGAAAGCTAATAAATCCTAGAACCACAAAACTCTTTGGAAAATTATTCATATTCATGATATTATCAAACCATGCTATTTTCTCTTTGAGGAGAGTGTTATCACTCATATATTAGGCTCAAAGTTGTGTAGTCCCTTGGCCACAATGAAATTTGATTTGGGATGCCTTCTAACAAACCACATATCCTATATATACAATAAGGAGAATCATCTGAATGAACATCTTGTGTTGGGCATTTGGATATCTTGTAATATAAGGTTTCCCCCTTAAATATTATTATTATTCAATTACTCATTCACCTCATTTAGACATGGCACTACTGAATTGAGTGTTTCTTATGATTATTTGTTTATTTGATTCATAACATTTGGTATCATAGCGGACACTCCTTGGTTGACACCTTCAAAATAACACATTATACAGTTTTAATTATAACAATTTCTGGGGGACTCCAAATCAAATGATGATTAAAGGTTTGGATATAGGACATGCCAAAATATACAACGGTCCAAATATTGCAACATGGGCATAGAAATGTTGGAGGTACATTTTGTACAACTAATTACTTTTCTTCAATTCTAAAATTGGGCTAAACATAACAAGGGTTACTAAAATGCTATATACGAATATTAAAATGTCCAATTGAATTGAGAGTTGTGTCATTGGGAAGAGAAAATACTAAGTTATTATATATCTAAAAATCACGTATTTTCGTGCAAAATTGACGGAGATATCATTCGTACAAATTCGCTCTCTAGATAAGAGTGAAAGTCAACATGTTCTGGCACATTGGCCATAACATTTTCTTGGTACATAATAATATAGTGAGACCTATGGAATTGTGAAGCAAATATATCATTTTGTTACAAGGAAAAATTTAGACTTAAAGGTGCAAACATTCAAAGATACACTAGTTACAATGTTGGCTTGTACAACAATCCCCATATAAAGGATTCAAAGGTATGCAAACTTAAAATTGACATAAATTAATATTCAAAAGACCGATTGAGGGGAATCAAAATAAAATAGTAAATAGTAAAAAACATATTGGTAAAATACTTTTAACATCTTGGATAGCTATTGAAGGTTTGCAGAATTATAATTACATGTGTATAAGCAATTTTAGTCCAAGCCATCCTTGTTACAAGATGATTAACCCTCATGGGTAGAGGGAATAAGAAAAATGTTACTGTGGCCAAGGCTTCTAAAGACCAATCCATGTCACAAGAGGAGAATGAATATCTGGAATATTTCTTCTCTAGGTTGGAAGGGAGAATCGTGACCATGTAAACTACAATGGAAAAAAGGGTTGGATTATACAATTCGATAAATAGAACATATTTCAAAATTCTTAAGAAGACCTCAAGAAAAGATTGGTATGCAAGGAGGATCTTGGATAGCTTTAAAAAATTATAGTATGCAAAGAGGCTTTTGAAGAGCTTTAGAAAATTGTGAGAGAGGAAATTGGGAAACTAACATATCTCTCTTGCACGATTGCTCCTCCCCATGAAGGGAATATAAGTGACCTATCAACACATTAGGAGAACAATAGGATCAAGGCCTCAATAGTGGGAGTATTCTTCATACCAAGATCAATAAAATTGTGACTTCATCTCAAGACCAACAAATTACTTCATTCCCAAGATAGACATGATACAATTTGATGGTCATGATCCCATGGCATGGATATTTAGGATGGATGATTTTTTTTATTGACACCAATGACTAACTCTAAAAAAGGTGATGATTACATCCTTATACTTAGACCCAATCAATTTTTGCGGTAATCTAGGATTTGTGACCACAAAAATAACTCTATTATCTCTTGGTCCATTTTTACGAAAGAATTAATAGCACATTACTAATATAGTATGAGAAACACCTTATTTAGTCAATTTACAAATAGTAGGAAAATGAATTCAATTACAAAGTGCATTTGTCGATCTCAAAGTGAGACTCATATTGCAAAATATTCTAGATGATAATTTGTTCGATTTCTTTATCGGAATATTAAAGAGCACATTGAACATGTGGTGCATATCTTTGATCCTACATCCTTGGATGAAGCTTTCAACATGGAAATTGAGAGTTGAAAGTAAAAAAATGGTTACTAGAAGGGATTTCAATAACACCTTTAGAGATTGCAATATTCCCACCCCTAGCCTCACTCAACCTACAAGGTTGATACCTCTACAAATGGACACAATAAGAGCAAATGAACTATTTTTCAATTGTGATACTAAGTATAGTAAGGGGTATAATTGGTGAGAATACATTATTTTACATAGATTGTGAAGAGGAATAAGAAAAAGAGTTGGAACCTTCTCACGATCTGGAACCAAAGGAGACTATTCCCACCATATCTTGTCGTGTTTTGGTTGACATTAGCACTACACAAACTCTCAAGATAGGAGGATAATAAAAAAAGAAGAAGGAAATAATGTTGTTTGACTATGGTAGTCAGCACAATTTCATTAACTACACAATATAAAAACTTCTCAATAAATGTATATTTCAAGCACTAGAGTTTAAAGTAATGATTGTAGATGGAGGCACCTTTTAAACTATTTAGGAAGTGTCGTAGTATTAAACTAACTATGTATGATTACTTCTTAGATAACCTAATGATCTCAATCCCAATGGGTGGTGATGATGTGGTCTTAGAAGTAATCATGCATAGTCAATGGGTGGTGATGATGTGGTCTTAGGGGCTAATGGTTAAGAACAATAATGGCTATTAATTTTAGGAACTTTTCATGAGATTTTTCTCAGAAGGCATGGAAATTGGACTCATAGATATTTAATGGATACCATCTAAAGTGGTAAGATCCAACAACATGATAAAATTGATAAAGAAAAGGGACATTTAGGAGTAAATGCGTAGTTGTTCTCACTAGATATTTAATCATCTAATTATGCTTTTCCCATGCACCTTCAAAATGTTATTAAGAATAATTTCAAGGTATTTTTTGAGGTGCCCAAAGGCCTTCCTCCTATACAAGAGCATGATCATGCTATTCAATTTTTATGGGGATCCTCCCTCCTAACATCCGACCTTATAAATATCCTATACCCATAAAACTGAGATTAAACTCATGTTCTAAGACATAATAGAGGTTGGAATCACTCGAACAAGCCAAAGCGATTTCTCTTCTCCAATGGTGATGGTTCATAAAAAAAAATTCTTCACAACATACAAGTCTAGATTATCGAGAACTCAACAAGATCACTATTAAATTTAAGTTCCCATTCCAGACGTTGATGAATTATTAGATGAAATGCATGGAGCAGTTTTATTTATTAAGTTTGTTTTTGTTCATAATATCATCATATTAGAGTGTGGGAAGAAGAATTAACAAAAAAATATATATAACACATGAAGGCCATTACAAGTTCTCGGTGACTCCTTTTGGCCTTACTAATGCATCTTACACAATTCATAGCTTGATGAATTATATTTTCAAGCCATTCCTTCAAAAAATTGTGTTGGTATGTTTTATGATATACTAATTTACAGTGAATCTTGGGAAGAGCATGTACATCATCCTGGAAAGGTCTTGCAACTATTGGAGGAATAATAACTATATGCTAAGCATTAAAAGTGTTCCTTTGGGGTTCAAGAAGTGGAATATTTGGGGCATATTGTATGTCATGAAGAAGTCACAGTGGACCTTAACAAAATTGAATCTACGGTGGAATGGATAATTCCCAACACCCTAAAGAATCTTGCAATGTTATTAGGATTGACATGATATTACTGCAATTTGTCAAGAACTATGGTCAAATTATAAGCACCTCTAACAATAATACTGAAAAATGATGTATTTCCTTGGACTCAGGAAGAAACCCAAGCCTTTGAGAAACTCAAGAAGGGGGGCATATGTAGCACTCCAGTCTTGGCCACTTCCGACTTTACAAAAACCTTTATTGTGGAGTGTAATGCCTTGAGGCATGGCATTGATGTATCTTTATTTCAAGAAGGAAGGCCCATTGGCTTCAAATGATACCATACTTAAAGAAAGGACTTACTTAAACCCATTAATAAGGAGGAAATGCTGAACATTTTACATGCAATTGAGTAATAACCTAGTTATCGACTTGACGAGAACCCTCCACGATTCTCATTTTTTAGAGGTCACATTTAATGGTTGTTTTTACCCCCATTTCAAAAAGTGGTGCTATTGGTAGCACCATTTTTCTTTTCGAGCTTAAAATTACAACCTTGTGCAACCATGGTCTTAACAACCTTGTATTGTTGCTAATCAAAACTTTAAAATCAACCGCTGAATTGAAAAGTGGTGTTACCAACAACACCACTTTTGTTTTTTTCAGGGGGGGTGTGAAATTACAACTTGTTTAACACCATGGACTTAACAATAGGTATCGTTGCAATCAAACTAATTAAATCAACCCCGCAAATTGAAAAGTGGTGCTAATGGTAGCAACCCCCTCTTTTTTATGAGGATAAAATTGCAACATTATTGAAATCATGGTCTTGACAACCGATATTGTTGCAACCAAAATACTAAAATCAACCCCACAAATCTAAAACATGTCCCATCAATAACACCCCTTTTTTTTGACTTCAACTTACAATAGTTTCAAAACCATGTCTTGAAACACCCTTAAAAAAATTTATAAGAAAAAAATTAAATAACATTTAAAAAACACATAAATAATAAATAAAAATAGAAAGAAATAAAATTACAATAAAATTATATATATATATATATATATATATATATATATATATATATATATATATATATATATATATAATGTGTTTAAAAATAAATAAAACTTGATAAATGGTTGGGGATTGCAAAGTCACTCCCCGCCATTTGCTATCTGTTTTCCATTTGCTATCTGTTTTATATATATATATATATATATATAACTTTTTTTTTCCCTATTCTATTCTATATATATATATTAATGTTATTTTTAATTTGTAATTTTGTTTATTTTTTATTTACAAAGGTATTGTTTTTAATTTGTAATTTTATTTCTTATAAAATTTGTTTTAATTTTTTTTTAATGTTTTTTTTTTTTTTATTATCAATTTTTATTAAAATTTACTTTTTAATTTGTTTTAATTATATTTTTTAGTTACATATATGAGAGAGGAAAGGTCTGTCTTCTAATTTTTCTTTGTTTTTTGTTTTATTTTTTAATTTAAAATATGAGGTTTTTATTTGATTTTCTTCTAATTTTCTTTAAAATAATTTTTTTCCACTTATTTTAAGTTTTTCTCTCTTATTTTGATTTTGCTTGGTAAGGGTGTCTTGAGACATTGCTTCAAGTTTAAGAGACATTGCTTCAAGTTTAAGCTTGAACAAAAGGGGGGTGTTATTGGTCGGGCCTCTTTTTAATTTAGGGGGTTGATTTTAGTATTTAGGCTACAACATTATCAATTGTCAAAACCATGGTTTCAAAACGTTGCAATTTTAACTTAAAAAAAAGAGTGGGCTACTATTGATAGCACTACTTTTCAATTTGAGGGGTTGATTTAAAGATTTTGGTTTCAACAATACTGGTTGTTAATGCCATGGTGTAAAACAAGTTTTAATTTCACCATCCCCCTGCCAAAAAAAATGGGGTTGTCGGTACCACCAATTTTCAATTCAGAGGTTGATTTTAAAGTTTTGATTAGACACATTACGAGGTTTTTAAGGCCATGGTTGCACAAGGTTGTAGTTTTAACCTCAAAAATAAAAAAGGTGCTAGAAGTAGCACCACTTATGAATTCGAGGGTTGATTTTTGTGTTTTTGACAAAAAAATATGAGGTTTTAGGGCTAGAGTTCTCATTTTGAAGTCACCGTTTTTGTCAAATCAATAATTATGTTTAATGTCTCCCTTACCTAAAGGAAAGACCCTTCAAGGTAAAAATAGATCATACTACTGTGAAGTACTTCTTAGAAAAAATTCCACCTTAAAAGGAGCAACAAAAGTGGGTCACCAAGATGTTAGGTTATGAGTTTGAATCTAAAAGAAAAAAATGGAAAGAGAATGTGGTGGTTGATGTGCTTTCAAGGACATAAGAGGACACTTATGCCGTTGTGTTATTTCAATTCCTAAAGTTGATTGGGTGGAAGAAGAAATGATCATTGAACGATAGTAATATTAGACAACATAGTAGCTCATTCAACAATTTCGACATGACCCTGATGCATTGTATAAATTTGTGTGGAAGAATGATTCACTCTAGTATAAGGATATCCTTAAATATAAAACCCAACTCAAATAGAAGGTATTTTTGAACTAATGCTTCTTCTATAGGGAGATACATAGTATTTCTATAAACTTATCATAGAATAAAGAAATATTTTTGGGGGGAATTTCTTAAAACCAGTGTTCAAAAGTTTGTGGCAAAGTGTTTAGTTTTCCAACATGAACTAACAAGAGACAATCAAGATCCTAGATGTTCTAGAATTATTATCATACCAAGTTAGCATTAGGAAGATGTTACAATAGATTTTATCATGAGCCTGACAAAGTTTGAAAGAAATAATGTCATCATGGAGGTGGTGGATCAACTAAAAAAGTATCTCCATTTTGCTCATTGTCTCATCCTTCGATAGACCCCATTAGATTTCATTGCATTAGCCTAGTTTTCTTATTCACTTTTGCATGCATCTTGTGGCAAATCCTTCCTATGATGGGTTTCCCTAGAGTATCACCTATTTGCCATTTAGAAACCATCTTAAGATTTTTCTATATGACTTCTAGATTAATTTTGCATTGTGAGACACATTCTCCTTTCTCATCTCCTTTGGATCATTCCCATAATGGCTACCACCCTTTTATTTGGTTGTTTGCTACCATGCATTATCTTTTTTTGCTTACTTCCATTAGTTTCTTGTTTCTTTTTGTATTTGTCACACCAAATGCATGTGATATTATCACCATTATAGAGGGAGCATGCACTTGTGTATTCATTGATTGTTGCATATTTTCCATTTCACTTTTCTCTTTTCATATGGTCACTTACATGCTTTAGACCTTAATTAATTGGAACATGAGTACCTACCTCCTCTTTTATTTCTTTCATTATTTGAAAAATAAAAACATCCAAAAGAATCATAAATAACAAAATTAGGGAAAAGAAATGAACTATTATGAATTTTGTTTTTTTATTATCATTTTGTTAAGCCCCCACGAGTCTTAAATGGGTGATTCTATGTAGATTTTCTAGTCAAAGTGAAATTAATACTTGGTTATCATGGTCATTGAACTTTGTTGAAGCCCAAATTTCTTGTCAAAATAGAGTTTGTGTTCACCCAATTTCCCTGCAATTACTCATTCACCATTACAAAGGAATGCCCAATTTACACCTTTGGTTTAGTCATTTCCCCGTGGTTTCCTTTGAAGTGGATGTTTCCCATGCCATTATTTCCTTATTGTTACGTGTTAAGGTATAGCTCGTGTCGCCCTTCCCATGTTTGGCTAGTTCCCTTCAATTGGTTCTATTATCTTAATCTTTCATCAATTATCTTCTTAGCTCATGTTGCTTGAAGAGATTCATCATTTCCTTTCTTCCAATAGATATTCTCCTATTGAATAATTTTTTTTTATGGGAGTTTGATCTAAATGCTTATTGTCTTGGGTTCCACTTTCCTCATTGGTGGGCTTCCTTGCATTTGGAAATATATTATCATCATTGTTCCTGTTGAAATATTGTAACTTCGAAGAATATTCTACCTGAAAGAGAGTTGAATAATATTATTATATTATATTTAATTAGGCCTATTATGCCTTAGCAAAAGTCGGCTCTATTGTGCCTTGACAGTTAAATGCAAATTAAGAGGGTAAAGTGATAGGTCGGCCCAGACCTAATTATAGGTTGGCTTGACCACTATTTATAAGAGAGGCCAACACCTCATTTGGACACACTCACCATCAAGCTCTGCAGTGCACAAGTCTTGGAGGAGAAGCTGTTGCAACTAGGGGTGACATCAAGGAGGGTTCTTGGTCTATATATTGGTATTTATTGGTTAAGTGGCGTGCTACTCTTCCTAGTGAAGGAGTAGAGGAGGATCTTCTATTCAGTCTTTGGTCTATCTATATTGAGGAAGTTTTGTTGGGTTTTCTTCCCCATGAGGGTTTCCCAGGATAATCTGTGTCTCTGTTGTTTCTGTGATTGTCTCTCTTTTAGTGATATTATTTATGCAACTAATGTGCTAAATGATTATAATAATAAAGAAGAATCATAACTTCTAGTTGTATAAGTAAAAACTTCAACATGTTATTAGAGCAGGCTTGAAAGAGACCAACTCACAATCCAGTTTTCAGTATTGCAGCTGCCGTAGAATTAGGATTTCTGCATAAACCATAAGTGTGACGTTTTCCCTGTTTAAGGAGGATGTTGGGGGAAGTAAACACATATAGGATTTCTCCCTAGGAGGGCACATCTAGTCTCTGGATCAGAATTCTGAAATTTGAAGTTTGAAAAAATTAGGGTTTCCTCATAAAACCCTAAGTTCCAATTGCAGTTGTAGTGCTAGTTCATTTGTACCAATTCCTTCATGTCAGTTGCAACACCAGTTGCAGTGCCAACACCAGCCACAATACCAGTTGTAGTGAATTTTTTTGTGAAGTGTTGGGACTGGTTTTTATTTTCCTAGTGCGCCTTACCCTGAAAAATCTCCAGCTACCTTTAAATTACAAGTTGCAACATCTTTGAAGTTTTAAAGGTTTGTTATTTATTGTCATTGTTGTCAGATGGTGCCACTACCTGTCGATACTATTAGAGGTATGTACTTACATATGTTCAAACTGTATCATTATTCTAAAGGGTATTTGCAGGAGAAAGGATCTTTTGTCTAAACAACAATCGTAGATCCAGAAGGATCTCAGATCCAACACATTCAGAGGAGCCATGCACTCCAGGTTTGACTACTTTGATATGCCTCTAATTGTTATGGAATTATTGTAATATTATGAAATATGCAAGTTGCATTTTGATCTGTTGAAGTTATCATACTAACCATTGGTCAAAATTAAAGTCAATGTACTAGATTGATTAAAGTTGAGATCATAGACTTTATTCCCTAACTCAGTTTTCTATCAAGATAACATATTGTATTAGTACAAAGGACAGGTGGAAGAAAATACTTATCATATTGAGTGAAGGAGACTTGGAAGAAAAKCACCACACTCATTCTTGAGGGCAAGACTCTAGGTTCTAGGTTTGATTGATTAAATTGATAAGATTCAAATKTACACATATCAAGTTTGATAATTGCTAAACACTATAGTTGTGATAGCAATCTTTGAAAAGTTTATTATTGAATACTTGGTAGGATGTGAGCACTATTGAGATAAATGCTTACTATAMTCATTTACTAGATATAATTAACATCTCCTCTAGGAGAAACTTATTTTTKTGTTTCCAAGTTACCATGGAGTAATGAATGATCACAACACTAGAAGAGTGTTTCTCCCATTCCTTATTATTGYATTTCTTACTTTTTACCCTTGTTTCAKGCATGTTACAAGTGATAGATCTGAAGGAGCTACTGTGACGATTGTTCTCACTATTATTTTATTATTATTATAAAGAGTATTATTMTTATTTGTTGTTTCTCCCTTGTTATTCTTGTTCYGGGCAGGTCACATGTGATAACCCTAAGGAAGATATAGTGACGATTGTAGGAGGCAACATATTAGATGAGACATGGAGCATATTATCCAAGTTGTATACATGACCATATACATCCATGTACCAAAGAAGATGAATAAGAAGATACTTTTGAGATACATAATATCTCATATGGAGAGTGATTGTAAGGAGAAAAAGGCTCCAAAGACGACCAAACATTAGAATAGAACTCACAATAGACTTGGTCAATGGATAATGAAGCCAGCTTGACAAGAAGCAAAGTTTTTTTGAAGTCTGACTCAACTTTTCATATTAAGACTTGGTATTCAACACCAAGTATATCCTACAGTGACTATGAAGTTTTTGTAGACTCAGAAGAAATCAAGACTCAAAGTAAGCCCGATCTTAGAAAGGATCAGATGGGAAAAATAGACATCTTCCAGGACTGACAGACAAATGCCTCGAGTTGAGAAGACTAGATCGTAGCTTCAAAGACCTCTAGGAGACATGAAATATCCTAAGAAGATTCCCTTGTTTCAATGACAGAGGAGGTACCCAGTCAAAAGGACTGGGATATGGATGTTACCTTAAGACCACAAGGGAAGTCAATGGTGACTTCCAAGATTGATCTAATAGATCAAACATGTTGCAAATAACAATATAAATCCTAATTTGTGTCCAGAGGATTCTCCCAGCAAGAGGGATAAGACTATGACGAGACACTTGCTCCATTAATTGAAGGAATAGTTCCAGTATTCGTGAAGAAAGTAAGAAAAACCATGATTCTGATACAGTATGAGATTCAGAGGGAGTAGTCCTTGTATTTGAGATTGAGTTACCTCCATGAAAGAAGAAAAGCTACCTTTAGTATCAGGGACTCTTAGTTTCAGATGAAGTTGTTGTATGATAGAATAGAGGAGCTACTTTCATATTTCAATAGCTACAGTGAGAATAGAGCAGTTATTCTCAGCTTCAGAAATAGAAGCTACAGGTGCAGAGTCTTGGTTCCAGAAGAAATAATTGCAAAAAAAGTAGAGGATATACTCTCAGGAAGTGAGACAAATAATTCATGCAAAAAGCACATAGAACCAACACATGATTATGCAGATTGAGTTGCAGCTGAGCAAGTGTACCGGGTTGTTACAATGTGATGTGAAAATTTTGGTTTCAAAGTACAGGAGATGAAGACTCATGTTTGCAAGTTGAAGCAAGCTCCAAAAGCTTGGTATGGCAGGATTGATAGTTTTCTGATGAGCTTGGGCTTTACCAAGAGTAATTTTGATCCCAACCTTTACTTCAATATTGTAAATGATGGACCGGTTATATTGTTGCTATATCTGGATGACTTATTCTTGACAGATGAAGAAAATCTCATCACAGATTGTAAGAAGAAGCTTGTCGCTGAATTTGAAATGAAGGACCTAGGCCTGATGCACTATTTCTTAGGTATTGAAGTATGACATATCCCAAAAGATATTTTCCTTAATCAAGGAAAGCATGCTGTGGAAATTCTGAAGAGATTCGACATGATGTACTATAGAGCCATGTCCACTCCTATGGAGACGAATATGAAGTTATTGGTTGATACTTCGTCATAAATAGTTCATGTTACTCTATACAGACATATGATTGGTTCGTTGATGTATATGACAAGTACCGAACCAGATATATTCTTTCCTGTGAACACCTTGAGTCAGTATCTGGTGGAGCCCAAACGTGTTCACCTTGTAGCCACAAAGAATGTGATGAGACACCTTAAGGGTACGTTGGACTATGGCCTCTATTATACTATAGATTGTGACTTCAAATTGTATGGCTATACTGAATTAGATTGGGATGGAAGGGATTTAGATGGAAAATGCACTTCAGGATGTTGTTTCAGTTTGGGGTCAACCATGAATTCATGGAAAAGCAGGAAGCAATCCAATATTTCTCTCAGCACGGAAGAAACAGAGAAAATTGCAGCATGTTCTACCAGTTACGAAGCCATATGGCTTTAGAAGTTGTTGACAGGTCTGTTCGATCTGGAGATGGAAGCTACCATGATTCTATGTGATAACCAGAGTTTCATAAAGATGACAGAGAACCCAGTGTTCCATGATAATACAAAGCACATAGAGATCCGGTATCACTACATTCATGACATGGTGCAGAAGGGAGTTGTAAAGCTCCTATATGTTGGTACATATGAGCAGGTTACAGATGTGTTGACTAAGCCTTTGTCTCTTGTGAAGTTTGATTACTTATGAGACAAGCTTGGTGTAGTACGAAAGGACCTCCCTCGAAAGGGGGAGTGATGTTGATGATACTATGGTATCTTGACCAACAATGGGTAGCTTAGTTAGGATTTTATATCCTAGGGGACTGATCATCCCTGGGCAGATCCCGAGGGTCCGGTAAGGACGACTTGTTACAGTACCTGTGCATGTATATGCTAGCTGTGGTCAGTAGAGGTAGCTCATTTAGGATTTATATCCTAGGGAATCTTATGATTCCTAGGCAGATCTCGAAGGTCCGAACTCCGGTAAGGACGATCTATTAGAGTACCACGTGGTAGCTCAGTTAGGATTTTATATCCTAGGGAATCTTATGATTCTTGGGTAGATCCCGAAGGTTCGGTAAGGACGGTTTGTTAGAGTACCACATAATTTTTTGTTGATGCACCTGCCTCATTTTGTTTCCATTGATCTTGTTGTTCCAACTTCATGTTGATGATGATGATGATGTTACTCCAACTCCATGTTGTTGTTTCCATTGATGTTGTTGTTCTAGCTTCGTGATGTTGATGTTCCTACTTCGTTCTATTGATGTTGATGTTATAACTTCATGCTGTTGATGTTGTTGTTCCAGCTTCATGCTGTTGATGTTGATTTTCCATCTTCATGCTGATGATGATGATGATGATGTTACTCCAACTCCATGTTGTTGTTGCCATTGATGTTGATGTTCCACCTTCACGTTGTTGATGTTGATGTTCCAACTTCATGCTGTTGATGATGATGATGTTACTCCATGATCCAGATTTATGAGCGGAACAAAATGAATAATAGACTTAATACAATAAAACAAAGATAACAACAAATATCAAGTAAACAATAACTTCTATTGAATAAATGAAATAGGTTGAAACTGTAAAAATACAGAACTGAAACAACTTGCTCGAATGGTGGTAGCTATCTCTGAGAATAGATGTGGCTGCTACGCGCATCCATCTGAGCAAAATGATTACAATGAGGCTACAAAGTCATTTTTAACATTATGCATGAATGACAAAACACTAGACATCCAAAAACCTAACACTAGGAGGTGAAATTCCAAAAGTTATGTGGGCCCCGATGGGTAAGTTGGTACCTCAATTTTATGGGGTCGTAACTTTTTCATACGACCTCCGTTTTAGGCACATGATATCCAGTTAGAAAGGTCTTTTCGATAAATACACATTACATCGTCAAACTCTAACTTTATCTACAATTTGACTGTGGCAAGCCAAAAAAACACTATTTATGTCTCCAAAACAACCCTGGAAGTACATAAAGATGTACTGACATGAAAACTTCCAAAATAATCCATTTGGATTAGGTGGGTGGCCACCAATATCCACTTGGAAGATTTGTAGGGATTCAAATAGCCTCGAAAGTGTAGAACCCACAATTATAAAGAAGTATAGAAGAACGTCCTAAACTAAAACTGTTAAGAGGAGCCAATTGGAATAGGTGGGTGGCCACCAATATCCACCTGGATCAATCCTCCCCCCTTAGGAAGTAATGGTATCCATTGCATTAAGTTCCCCCATCAGGTGAGGAAACTTCTGCTGAATTTGGCCCCGGATGAGACACTTGCCTTGGTGTAGGAGTTGTCCTGCTTGAAAATCCGATAAAGTTGGATCCTCTGCTAGCAAGTTCCCTTGACCTGTGTGTCCACTATGTGATCAGTGAATGCATGTTCCATGCAGTCAGGGTTGAGATTTTTTGGTGTCAATTGTTCTGTGATCTCTGAGGTGTTAAATTAGGGTGGAAAATATGGCCGAAGGAGGTCCACATTGAACACTGGGTGCAATCCAAGGAAGGGCGGGGTGTTGAGCTCAAAATCATTGCTACCCACAACCTTGGTGATAGTGTAAGGCCCATAGAGAAGTGGGTGAATCTTCTGATTGGGCCCTGTAAAGCGCTCTTTCTGCAAATGTAACCAAACATTGTCTCCCACATGAAACTAGTGCAGTACCCTGTGTTGATCATAGCGCTACTTGTACTTAGCATTGGATTTCTGCAAAATCTCATGGACCTGTTGGAGGATGTGTTGAATCCTCTCAATGAATCTAGTGGCTTTGTCAGCCTTAGACTAAACATGGGAAGATTCTGCCTATGTGGTGGCAAGAGGTAATGCAACATCAATGGGACCCAAGGGTTGGAATCCTAGCCCCACCTTAAATGGGTTGTGGCCGGTGGAGCTATGGAGAGCCTTGTTGTAGCTGTGATGAACATAGGAGAGACTCTCGTCCCAGGTATGTGGATGCTTAGAGTTGTACATGTGCAGGATGTGCACAATCATACGATTGATGACCTCTGTTTGGCCATTGGTTTGGGGGTGGAAAGCAGTGGATTTATTCAGCTTGGTTTCCAATAGTGACAAGAGACTTGACCAAAATGTGCCGAGGAAACTGTTTTCCCAATCGAAGATGATGGTCTGTGGTATCCCAAAATGGACCCACACTCGTTCGAAGAAGAACTTGGCAGTGTCTGCTGTTGTGATGGTCTTCTTGCAGGTTGTGAGGATGTCCATATTCAAAAATCGATCAACTATCACAAATACACAATCATTGCCTTGCTTGGTGGATGGAAGGCTAGACATGTAATCCATTGATATGGATTCCCAAGTAGGAAGAGGGGCGTATAATCCTTGCTTCTTGATGGTTGTCTTAGCAATGGCACAGGCAGTGCAAGATCTGATATACTTGTTGACGTCCTGTCAGCGTTTTGGCCAATAAAAATGTTTCTGTAGAACGACCACAATTTTCTCCATGCCAAAATGTCTTGCCATCTAACTGTATTGAGCCTCCAAGATAAGTTTTGCATGCTCGCTTGTCGAAACACAGAGATGGCCAAGATAACATAAAAGTTCGTCCTGAATGTGAAAATTGGTGACATTCGTGCATGTACCCAAGAGTTGATAGGTGGTGGCCAAGTCTGTATCTTGCTGATAAAGTTGGGGCCACTCAGATGCCTCATGTCCACAGGAATGGAGCACGCTGGTGAGTGCAGCCATGGGAGGTCGAATGAGGCAGTCAACAACATGATTTGTGCTCTATGTCTTATACTTGATGTTAATATGGAATTGTTGCAGGTAGGTGGACTACTTTTGATGGCGGTCATTCTGCAACTTCCCTTGTGTCTGTATGAACTGCAAAGACTTGTGATCAGTTTGGATGATTGTCTCCTATCCCAGAATGTAATGTTTCCATTGATGACAAGCTTGTACAATGGAATACATTTCCTTGTCATAAGTGGGGTATTTCTGGACAATATCTGAGAGTGTCTCACTATGGTATGCCATCGGATGACCATGTTGAGTGAGAACTGCGCCAACAACATAGTCAGATGCATTAGTCTCAATCTTGAATGGTTATTGCATATCGAGTAAGGAGAGTACTGGAGCTGAGCACAAGCGATGCTTCAGATCATCAAATTCTTGTTGTTGTTCCTTCCCCCACGTGAACTTTTCCTTGCCACCACCCTTGGTTACTTGGATGAGGGCCCATGCAATATGGGAGAATCCCAACATGAACCATCGGTAGAAGTTGGCCAATCCCAGGAAGCTTCGAAGCTCAGTTAGTGTGGTCGGGGCTAGCCAGTCATGGATGACTTGGATCTTAGTTGGATCATCATGTACCCCATGCTCATCAACAATGTAGCCCAAGTGTTGGACCCTGTTCATGCCAAAGGAGAATTTTTCCAAGTTGGCATATAGCTTGTGCTACCGCAGAGTGTTGAAAACCTGTTGAATATGTTGCATGTGATCCTCCCAAGTTCTGTTGAAGATGAGGATGTCATCCAAATATACCACCACAAAAGAGTTGTGAAGGGTATCAATACATCATCCATCAACCTCATAAAAGTGGCTGGTGCATTTGTTAAGACAAAGGGCATGACAAACCATTCGAAGAGACCTTCTTTAGATTTTAAAGTTGTCTTCCATACATCAGTTGGTTTGATGGGAACTTGGTGGTAGCCAGACTTTAGATCAATATTGCTGAAGAAATTTCCCCCCTTGAGTTGGTCAAGAAGGTCATCAATTATGGGAATTGGGTATCAGTTCCTGACTGTGATTTTGTTTAATTATCTGTAATCAATGTAGAGCCACCATGTCCTATGTTTCTTCTGCACCAGTACAATCATACTTTCGCAATGGGAGGAGCTGGGTCTAATGTGCCCCTTTTGAAGCAGCTCTTGGATCTGATGCATGATTTCGTCATTTCCCATCAACGAGTGATGATAGATTGGTCCATTAGGTAGAGGTGCACTAAGGGTTATATCAGTTAGATGTTTGACTTGGCAGTGCATCAGTATCTCGGTAGGTGAGGAGAAGATGTCTCTGTACTCTTCCACGATCCCGTCCACCTACTTCTGCTACAAAGAGAGAATCTGTGTAGAGTCCATGGATGTGGCAGTGACCTTCTACTTATTGTGAGCATGGATTACAAAGAAGACAAACTTCTCAGTTTGTTAAATAACCTTACTGCATTTCTTAGCAGAGATTAAAGAAATAACGATAGGTGGTGCCACCTCTGGTACCCTATACAATTGTCTACCCAAAGTAATAATAACACTGCATGGTATAGACTCATACACACCATGACGCTTCCACAAATATGGTTTTCCTAAAAGAACATCACAAACTTCAAGGGGAGAAATATCACACAATAAATCTTCTTTGAAAGGCTTGATGCTGTAGGGCAGACGACATTGTTGGCTGACACATAGATCTCTTCCTTGACGAAGCCAGTCGATGGTGTAGGGCTGGGGGTGCGATGTAGTCAGTAGGTCCAGCCACTTGATGACCTCTACTGAGATCAGGTTCTTCTGACTGCCGCTATCGATAATGAAGTGAAGCGGAGCCCCCTTTACCCACATATGTGAGTGAAAGAGGCATTCCCCTTCCTCTAGTTATTCTGGTTCACTTTGTTGGATTTTGGTGGTAGCGATCGTGGAAATGGGTTCAACATTGATAATCTGATTCCCTCCTTCTGGATTTGATTTAGATTCAAAATCGACCTCTAACTCAGAATATTTCATCTCATCCACGAGTGAATGCTTGAAGCGACATTCTTCGGTGTTGTGCCAAGGGATTTTATGGTATTCACACCATTTTCCTGTGTCCTTCTTTGACTTCACATTTCCCTTCTTGTGTTGTGGCTTGGACTGGGTGTCTTGAGAGTGGCCATTTTTTCTCAGTCCCTTGTTCTGTGGGTTGGGGTCACCTTTTCCTTACTTAGGCTGTGAGGAGCTTGCAGATCCAAACTCTCGCCTCTTTTGCTTAAATTTTTGCTCGATCTTGACAACATATCTATACGATGTACCCAATGATGTGATGTCCATAAACTCCATTTATTTTTGAATGTATCTATGCAAAAAACCATGGTATTTGAGCACCAAATGTCGTTCAGAGTCTTTGATACCCAATTTGGTGCACAGGGTATGGAAAATATTGGTGAAATCTAGTACTGTCTGGTCCCTTTCCTGACATAGGGTGGTGCATCTGGTGTATTGGTCCTCGCAGCTTCCAACAAGTTAGTACTGTTCTTTAATGGAATCCCTAAAGGAATCCCATGTGGGGGTGACAACAAATATTGCAGATTATTCTATGGCCCTTTGCTCAAAGTAACTATCCCACCAGTCCTTAACATGGGGGACAACCTTGACGAGTGAAAAAGTAAATTTTTCCCTATCGGAAAAATTGTGGACCGAAAAATACCCTTCGAGCAGATTCAACCATTTATCCACAAAATCTGCATCTATCAGTCCTTCAAATAATGGAATATCAAAATTTAATTGTACCTTGAAGGGGGTTGCATGGCTGCTTGATGAAGATGCTTCTCCTATGGGCAACTGCCGAAGGATCTATGCAAAGTTGTCCATCATTTCGTTCCTTCGTCATGCAAGGGCTTCCTCGAGCAAAATTTTAAAAGGATCTCCTGCTCCATCATCTTTCTTTTCATCCCCCATGGGTTGTTTTCAGGCTTGGCACAACCGATCTTGCAACGACTTGACTGGTTCGAGTCCCAACTTCTTGCACCTAGATATTGTAGGGGACATGCATGAAAAAAATAGATGAAGAGCATACCGCTCTGATGCCACTGATCCATATTTATGAGCGGAACAAAATGAATAATAGACTGAATACAATAACAGAGAGATAACAACAAATATCCAATAAACAATAAATTCTATTGAATAAATGAAATAGGCCTAAACTGTAAAACTGCAGAAATGAAACAACTTGGTCGAATGGTGGTAGTTATCTCTGAGACGAGATGTGGCTGTTATGCACATCCGTTTAAGCAGAATGATTACAATGAGGCTCCAAAGGCCTTTTTAACATTATGCATGAATTCCAAAACCCTATACATCCAAAAACCTAACCCTAGGAGGTGAAACGCCAAAATTTATGTGGGCCCCGATGGGTAAGTTGGTACCTCAACTTCTGGGGTCGTAACTTTTGTATACGACCTCCATTTTAGGCACATGATAGCCCGTTGGAAAGGTATTTTCGAGAACAAAAAATCACATTGTGAAACTCTGTCTTTGTTTATAGTTTGACTATAAAAAGCCAAGAACACACTGTTTAGGGCTCCAAAACATCTTTGGAAGTACAAAAATATGTACTGACATGAAAAATTCCAAACTAAACCAATTGGATTAGGTGGGTGGCCACCAATCTCCACCTGGAAGATGTGTAGGGATTTAGACATTCCCGGAAGTGTATAACCCACAATCACAAAGAAGTAAGAAGAACATGCTGAACAAAAACTGTCAATAGGAGCCAATTGGAGTAGGTGGGTGGCCACCAATATCCCCCTGGGTCACTCCAGCTCCGCGCTACAAATGATGATGATGTTTAGTTTCTACTAATATTTATGAGGATAAAAACTTCTAACGATTTATATATATGACCAACAATGTTCCCGATGCTGATGACAATGTCCCCTCCTCTTAATGATTTATTGAGTGTAGTTAGTTGTTATTAATGTTGTCAGTAGAATACCCTTCTTGTTAAGGGGGAGTGTTGAAATATTGTAACTTTGAAGAATATTCTACATGAGAGAGAGTTGAATAATATTATTATATTATATTTAATTAGTCCCTATTGTGCCTCAGCAAAAGTCGGCCCTATTGTGCCTCGACAGTTAAATGTAAATTAAGAGGGTAAAGTGACAGGTCGGCCCAGACCTAATTATAGGTTGGCCAAACGACTATTTATAAGAGAGGGCAGTGCCTCATTTGGACACACTCACCATCAAGCTATGCAATGCGCAAGTCTTGGAGGAGAAGTTGTTGCAACTAGGGGTGAGGTCAAGGAGGGTTCTTGGTCTATCTCTTGGTATTTCTTGGTTAAGTGGTGCGCTACTCTTCCTGGTGAAGGAGTAGAGGAGGATCTTATGTTCAGTCTTTGGTCTATCTTTATTGAGGAAGTTTTGTTGGGTTTACTTTGATGTACTTTGGCACGGCCTTATGAATTTATTCTTCCATGGATCCATATATATATATATGATATACTTTGGCATGGGATTCCCATTTCATTGCATTGTGATCCACTCATATGTTGTACTTGAATTGACTCATGTGTGAACATGGGTATTCCCAACCCATGAAATAAAGGATTCTTATCATAGATTTTTCTATGTTCACACGTGGTTTCCTTGTTCTCTATCTAATGGTGATTTACTCTCTGGGCTCTTGAAATTCCATTTTAATGATGAAAAAACAAATGTATTCGACTATGCAATGCTTTACTAATATCATACAATGGGGGACATTTATTATTGATGGAATTTTTCTTGCATGTACCAAGTAATTGTAACCCCAAAATACATTATCATAGGGTTTATTTAGTATGGAGGTACAAGAATGACCCAAAAGGGAAATTATTTCCTTTTCATGGTCATAAAGAACAAATTTTATGTCGACCCTTTTCTAGTGCTAATAAATCTCATATGGGGCTATTTTTGGCATTGCTCTTATTTCTCATATACTTTGGCATGGGATTCCCATTTCATTATATTGTGATCAACTTATCTTGTGCGTGAATTAAGTGATATGTGAGCAAAGGTATGCCCAACCCATGAAATAAAGGATGATTATATTAACTTTTGTTATGTTTCCATGTAATTTCCTTATTTTGTATCTCGTAGTGACTTACTCTCTAGGCTCTTGAAATTCCATCTTGATTATGAAAAAAAATAATGTATTATGGCCATGCAATGCTATACTAATATCATACATTGGGGGAAATTTTTATGGATGTAATTTATCTTGCATATACCAAGTAGTCCTAACCCTAAAATGCATTGCCATAGAGTCTATTTAGTATGGAGG
>ML783305.1:831420-848616 GCA_009831015.1 Picea engelmannii | reverse complement strand
ATTTGACATTGCAATCTCAGGCTACCTCAATAAGATTGACACATGATCATTGGGAAATGTGGTGATAAAGATTCCAAGATCGATATGCCACCATAAATTGGGATACATTGAGTGCTTAATGTTGATTTGATTCAACCTTACATACCTCCAGTTCCTTAGTAGATTATTTTCACTACAACATGAAACTATACTTGACATGGATCCTAATTTTAGCACACCTGGTTAATCTAAATGAATCATTGGCAAGATGACATTACACACTCTCAACCATGCTACTTGGTTCTTTAGGATTGTCAAAGTAGATAAGTTTCCATCATAGGCAAAGTATTTCATGCTTGAGCATATGCAACATATGTTTCCTTATTTGATGGATAATTTTGTGCAATCCTATTCTTCACAATTCATACTCACATAATGGGTGCCACCACTTTTTATCTACAATGCATTAATGGGGGGCATTGCTACTACAAAGGATAATTTATCTATCCATTCACACAATGTTATTTTGTGTTAAGATTTTAATAAGTCTCTCCATGCTAGAGCTATGTCACACCTAAAGATTTACAAGAGTTGTAGTTCTATTCTTTCACATTACCAATGCCAGTTCTTTATTGTGTAATGCTTCTTGCATGCAAAAAATTCTAGACCATTATCATGCTATACCTTCAATGATTGTGTTGGATATATTTAGCATCATTGCATCTTGATATAGCACATCATTCCATCTTAATGATAGTGCAACACACCACATGACAACCTAGAGGAGTCACACAGATGATGACATGTGTGATCAAAGTTTATCTAGTCAAACAATCATGTTTGACCAGGTTAGTGCACTCATGGTCGACTTGATTTCAGGGAATGATGTTGATTTCACTATGCATAAATTTAACCATTAGGCATCACATTGATTGAACATTTAATCATTAATTTCTTGTATAAATACGTATTGTACTCTTATAAAATCTAAAAAGATATTAGTGAATGTTTGTTCATTGTAGGCTTTGTGAGATCATCTCCACTACCGTACTCCTCACATGAATTGAACATATAATACTTCCCTAGAAAATTTATGATCTTGGTTTATTTTGTACTACTTTTTTTGTTTACATGTAACTTATTACCCCACACTCTATCCCATAAGCAAGAGTGATATATCCCTCATGGTCCATGAAGAGCCTTAATAAAAAATTGGCTCACACAGAACGAACATGTCACGAGTGATATTTGTGTTGATGAATGCAGCTATAGGAGACATCCTCCAGCTTACAAACCTGTGAGATGTGGAATATAGCAGCTATGTGAAGTCTTACTCTCAACTTACAAACCTGAGATAAAGCCCCTAATAAAGGGTTCGTGGTTCCAGCCCGGGACAGGGGCTAGGAATGTATATGACCTCCTCCATGATGTGAGAGAGAAGAAATCGAGATGATCATCCAGTGGAAAAGCGATATGTTGAGTTAGGACGTGTCTGTGGTTGAGCACATGGTGAACGTGGGAAATCCCAAAAAATCGTTGGGCACATCATCATGAGAATAAGAACAAAGATGATGTGATGGCCTCCTCTGAACAACAACAGAGTTGATGAGAAGACTCCAGATGATCCTCCTATTGGTGGCAGTGGGAAAGCAGATCTGTAGAGCTGACGTGCCTATGGACGAGCATAGGTGAACGTGTGAGGACCTGGATCATCTATTTAATGCAGTGAATCAGGTCTATGGCATCCCTATGGATGTGGATCCTAGTGGATGAGCACTAGTGGGTGTATCAGATCCTTTGCTATATATTGTTCAAGAGTCAGGCCTACCTGTAACCCTAGTTATTATGTAAAAGGTACAGGTCGGCCCCATGTTAATATGATTAATACAAAGAAGATAATTAGAAATGTGAATATTAATTATAATAATAAATATAATAATAAAATGTATTTGACTTAGAGAGGTTGGCCTTGTTGTGCCAATAAGACGCCCTTGCTAAATTAGTGAAAGTCTAATATAAGTAGGAGATGATTCTCCATTGTAGAATCATATCCTCCTCACATGTTTTGGAAATTTTAGCAAGTACTTCTCTTTGACAAAGGTACAAAACTCTCTTGGGCGCTAGGTTTTCTAGGGCTTAAGCACCCTCTTGTGTGCTAAGTCATTCTTGGTGGTGAAAGGTCTTTCTCTTGAAGAATATAGCAAAGGATTTGGCTGGGTTTTTCTCCCTTGTTTGAGAAGGGTTTCCCAAGATATATCTTGTGTACTTGTGCATGGTGTTTCTTCTTGTGATCTTGGTTGCTGCAAAATTCTTGTTTATGGTTAAGACATGATGAAATTAAATGAACTACATGCTTAACCTAGCTTATGAAAACTCAACATGGTATCAGAGCATAGGTATTGAAGATCCCATTGCACAAGCCTTCTCTAGAACATCTACTCTCTCATTTGCAGAAATCGTATGACCCTCCAAGGGTTTCCAGAAAATCCGTACGGCCTCCTTTTTCAGAGAATTTCCACCACCATAACTTGGATGCTTGGGCTAAAAAAGACTTAGAAAGGGTTTCGGCAAAATTCTGCAGAAAATTCTAAATCTTATTTTAGAGAATTTCTTGAAGAAGCTATCATACTCAAAGGCTTATTGTTGATGGTAATAAGCCCAACAAAACCTAAAAGTGCTAGCCTAGCCTAGCCGTTAGGTTTTTCTAGCCTAGTTGAAAAGGGTTTGTGAAGATGAGAAATTTCACGATGGGAAGCAAGCTCAACACAAAACTCCAATGCAATGAAGACATCAACATCTCAACACTCTCAGGTATGGTTCCTATCAATGAAAACACTTGGAAAATTGATAGTGGTGCTTCCAGGCACATGACCTGTATTAGAAATCATTTAACACACTTCATTGAGAAAGAGACACATCTACATGTGGTCCTTGGAGATGATGCTAGATATAACATGAGAGGAGTTGGAACCTCCACCTTCCAACTAGATTCAGATATGCAGCTCAAACTAGAAGAGGTATTATATGTACCAGGAATGAAGAGAAACCTTGTCTCTATTTCGGCTCTTGAAGACAAAGGTTACAAAATCACTTTCTCAGAAGGGAGAGTCCTTACATGGCACAAAGACTCTCATATCATCTCTTCCAAAGTAATCGGCGTCAGAGACAATAACCTATAGAAGTTTACTGTCAAACCATTTCAAGCCTTACTACATGACACTATCAACCTAAGTGAGCTATGGCATAGAAGGCTTGATCACATTCATTATAGAGCTCTTCCATCTCTAAGGAAAATGGTAACAGGTCTACCAGAGATCCAAATCCAACATGAAGGTGTTTGCAAAGGGTGTGCCCTTGGTAAAAATGTTAAAGGATCCTTTCCTAGCAGTAACAACAGATCCAATAAAATATTGGACTCGATCCATTCAGATGTATGTGGGCCAATGACCATTGCATCCCTAAATGGGTACTTGTACTATGTATTATTCATAGACGATCACTCCAGGAAAACCTGGATCTATTTTCTGAAGAACAAGGATGGAGTCCTTGCCAAATTACAAGAATTCAAAGCTCAGGTTGAAAACTTGACCGGAAGAAAAATCAAAGTATTGAGATCAGACAATGGAGGAGAATACACCTCAAATGAATTCATCAATTTTTTTATTGAAGCAGGGATCAAGAGGGAGATCACAATGTTGTACAACCCTCAACAAAATGGGGTTGCTGAAAGGAAGAACATAACCACAATTGAAGCAACTAAATCAATGATACATGATTAGAGTCTACCAATGCCTCTATGGGAAGAAGCATGCATGACTGCAATATATGTTCAAAACCGTAGCCCTCATCAGATCCCGAAAAACATTACTCCAAAAGAAGCATTCACTAAAGTGAAACGTGAAATCAGACACTTTAGAATATTTGGATGTTCAATATACCTTCATGTACCTAAAGAAAAGAGGTCCAAATTAGAACCTTCAGTAAGGAAAGGTACTTTTGTAGGATACAATGAATCCTCAAAAGCATACTGAATCTACATCCCAGGACAAAGACAAATTGAAGTAAGCAGAGACGTCACCTTTGAAGAATAAGTAGCCTTCTAGAAATCTAGAGAAGCTTAGATGGAAATAGATGGTGAAACAATACCTTCTCCTCATTCAGAAATTCAGAGGGAGATAGATAGTGCTCCATATGAGCCTACAACACAAATTGATCTAGCTCCTCCAACAGATTCGGTTTCCCCAAGTAATGTACC
This sequence comes from Picea engelmannii, assembly GCA_009831015.1. Taxonomy (NCBI): domain Eukaryota; kingdom Viridiplantae; phylum Streptophyta; class Pinopsida; order Pinales; family Pinaceae; genus Picea; species Picea engelmannii. The sequence continues at coordinate 844,382 of ML783305.1, read as the reverse complement.
TAGAGATATCACTATTAGACATAAAAGACCTGCTTGGGCACGTCAAATGTTAGAAGAAGCAGAAAGACATAAATCTCCACAAGGAGCAATTAGAGAAATCAAGAAACCTAAGAAATTCTCTAGCTACCTTTCAACTATGACTCACATTATTGATTCAGAACCAGCCTGTCATGGAGAAGCCTCGGGTGAACAAGTATGGAAAGATGCCATGACTGAAGAATATCAATCTATACTAAAGAATGATGTATGGGATGTTGTCCCAAGGACAGAAGGGAAGCCTGTAGTAACTTCCAAATGGATTTACAAAATCAAACATGTTGTTGATGGAAGCATTGAAAAATATAAAGAAAGATTCATGGCCAGAGGGTTCTCACAAATAGAGGGAGTTGACTATGACGAGAATTTCACACCAGTAGCCAGATATACCTCCATTCGATCCATCATTTCTCTCGCTGCTTCCATGGGCTGGAAGCTACATCAGATGGATGTAAAGACAACTTTTCTCAATGGATAAATTGAGGAAGAAGTCTACATTGAACATCCAGAAGGTTTCGTTATACACAACGAAAAATCTCATGTCTGTAGATTGAAGAAATCCCTATACGGCTTAAAACAAGCCCCACGTGCTTGGTACAAGAAAATGAATTGTTTCCTGATAAATTTGGGTTTTAATAAAATCTCAGTCGACCCAAACTTATATTATAGAATTAATGGAAACAAATGTTTGATTCTAGTCCTATATGTGGATGATATTTTCATCACCGGCTTAGAAATACTCATTGTTGAATGCAAACAGGCATTAACTACCAAATTTGAAATGAAGGATTTGGGCCGAATGAATTACTTCTTGGGACTAGAAGTATGGTAGAGATCAGACGAGGTTTTCCTAAGCCAAGGAAAATATACTTTGGAGATTTTGAAAAGATTCCAAATGGCAGATTGTAAATCCATGCCAACGCCAATGGTAATGGATATGAAGAAGATGAATGATACCGATTCTGAAGACGTAGATCTACATTTATATCGACAGCTTATTGGATCCTTGATGTATCTGGTTAACACCAGACCATATATTTTCTATGCAGTAAATGTTCTTAGCCAGTTTAAGAGCCAACCAAAACAGAAACATTGGATAGCTGCCAAACACGTACTAGGATACTTAAATGGCACTATTGGCTATGGACTAAAATATGCAACAAATTTGGATCTAAGACTGGAAGGGTATGCTGATGCAAATTGGGCAGGAAGCGCAGTAGACAGAAATAACACCTCAGGAAGTTGCTTCACCCTAGGTTCAACCATGGTTCCCTGGTGCAGCAGAAAACAAAGCTATGTGGCTTTGAGTACGAAAGAGGCAGAATACATTGCACTAAGTGTGGCAGTTCGTGAAGTTGTTTGGATTTGCAAACTCTTGACAGATTTGTTTGAAAACGAGATGGATCCTACCACCATTCATTGTGACAACCAGAGCTATGTGAAGCTCTCATAGAATCCAGTATTTCATGACAAATCAAAACATATTGAAATCAAGTACCACTATATTAGAGATATGGTACAGAGGAAGACAATACATGTTCAATATCTTTCCACCCATGAACAAATCACTGACATCTTCACTAAACCACTTGCCAAGACAAAGTTCGAGTATTTCCATCAGAAGCTTGGCATGATGGAGAATGCCTCTCTAGCTGAGATGGAGTGTTGATGAATGAAGCTATAGGAGACATCCCCCAGCTTATAAACCTATGAGATGTGGAATATAACATCTATGAGAATTCTTACTCTCAGCTTACAAACCTGAGAGAAAGCCCCTAATAAAGGGTTCGTGGTTCCAACCTGGGACAGGGGCTAGGAATGTATATGGCCTCCTCCATGACGTGAGAGAGAAGATCTCTAGATGATCATCCAGTGGAAAAGAGATTTGTTGAGTTAGGACGTGCCTGTGGTTGAGCACATGGTGAACGTGGGAAATCCCAAAAAAGCATCGGGCACATCATCATGAGAATAAGAATGAAGATGATGTGATGGCCTCCTCTAAACAACAACGGAGTTGATGTGAAGACTCCAGATGATCCTCCTATTGGTGGCAGTGGGAAAGCAGATCTGTAGAGCTGACGTGCCTATGGACGAGCATAGGTTAATGTGTGAGGACCTGGCTCATGTGTGTAATGCACTGACTCGGGTCTATGGCATCCCTATGGATGTGGCCCCTAGTGGATGAGCACTAGTGTATGTATCAGATCCTTTGATATATATTATTCAAGAGTCAAACCTACATGTAACCCTAGTTATTATGTAAAGGGTACAGGTCGACCCTATGTTAATATGATTAATACAAAGAAGATAATTAATAATGTGAATATTAATTAAAATAAATATAATAATAAAATGTATTTGACTTAGAGAGGTCGGCCTTGTTGTGCCAATAAGACGACCTTGCTAAATTAGTCAAAGTCTAATATAAGTAGGAGATGATTCTCCATTGTAGAATCATATCCTCCTCACATGTTTTGGAAATTTCAACTAGTACTTCTCTTTGGCAAAGGTGCACACCTCTCTTGGGTGCTAGAGTTTCTAGGGCTTAAGCACCCTCTTGTGTGCTAAGTCAATCTTGGTGGTGGAAGGTCTTTCTCTTGAAGAATATAGCAAAGGATTTGGCTTGGTTTTTCTCCCTTGTTTGAGAAGGGTTTCCCAGGATATATCTTGTGTACTTGTGCATGGTGTTTCTTCTTGTGATCTTGGTTGCTGCAAAGTTCTTGTTTATGGTTAAGACATGATGAAATTAAATGAAATACATGCTTAACCTAGCTTATAAAAACTCAATAATTTGAACCTGTGTGGGGAGGATATCGATTCCTCATCTCAACCACCTGAGCTAGACCCAATTGACCCATATTAGTTTTATACCGCTTATAGACTATACATAGTTAGTAATATTTTGTGCCTTGGTGCCTACATTAAGAGTGGTTATTCAACTGGTTTGATGAATTCTTACTAATTGAATTCACACATATTAAGGCTAAGCATCTTTTGTTAATGATTTATTTAAAGTTCTTTGCAAATTCTACATGATATGGTTTATGTTAATCTAATTAAAACTACACATAACTTAGTTCTATTGTTCGGTATTAAAACTAGACACTTCATGTGTTAATGGTTAATGTTATATAACACATTATCCCCCCTTGCGTGATCAAAATTATAGTCTCTTCTACACTTTTCTTACTTTTCCTTGCTTTTGTGGCCATATTATTTATCCATCTTGCAACGATCCTTGATGTTATATACTCATGAGAAATTGTTGCTTTAATGTAGCATAATTGTACATCATAACTATGTCAGTGTACAAAACATCCCATAAGATCTTAGTGATGTAGATTCTACAAAATAAACCTAAAACCTTGAGCACTTTGTAAAACATAAAGACTTACAAAAAGGAATGACTGATGGTTGCTTCTTCCAATGTTGCCTTGGTTGGGCCCGAGTCTTGCTTTACAACTTCCATGTTCTTAGGGAGTTGATGTATTGTTTCTTCTTCCCTTAGTCTCCCACAGTTTGAGTTGACTAATTTCACTTGATTGGATGCTCCAGACGGCTTACCCTTAACAATTTGACTACCATATGAATGTTACATTCTTCCTATAGAACATTGATTTTTTTTTTTTTTTGCACCAAGGTTCCCATAATTGTTGCAATTTAGGTGGTGATGTGATGATATTTCTCATGAATTTTTGTTGTAGCCTTAATGATTGAGCTTATGTTACCTTGAATAACATCCTTATGGATTTGCAATGTATACCTTATATCCTAAATCTCATTGTAATCCATCTAAGAAATGAAATAATATAATTCCAATTGCAAAATTAGAAACACAATACCATTTACAATATCAATCACTTGATCCACTATTAGGTCCCTTGGATCCCAAAATAAAGATAAGGTTGACTCAAGGCAGACGAAGAAATAACCACCCAAACAATTGTTGAGTAGGGGACTCCAAGGTGGTGACAAAGAATTTGTGGTTGAACTATCTGAGTGCTAGAACAAAGAATACCATGAAAAAGTGAACCATCCTGAACATAGTGTAAACTCATTCCTTACCCAAAAGAACCCAATTCAATNTGGGTGGAGAATTGAAAGAGGGCTCACTCGAAAGGAAAAAATATCGAAGAGATAACTGAAGTTCATCCAACAAGATAACATAATCCCTAGAGGATAAAATCGAAACAATGACTAAATCTCCAAAATTGTAACTTGTAAAAAACCCATTGATTGCAAACTCTTTAGAAAAAGTACGAAACAAGGATGTCATCTTACCCGTGACATGGAAGAGAAATAAAACCACACTTATAAGTTGGACCCAATTACTAGAATTCATCATATCGAAGCTTGAACATGTAGACCAGAAACTTGGCACAAGAAAGCTAATCCATAGAGCCATAATCCCACAATGGTAAAGAGAATTACATTCCATGAATTCAAAATTGTGTGGGGTAAGTTGTTGAGGCATGTGAGGATATGGGAAGCATCTCTTCTCATAACACTTCCATATGAAAAACTTACCTTACATTGAGCCATATGCCTCCTTCATTGAATGATACATCCTTGTCCTCCATTAATATATCATGGTATAGGTCAGGTGTATGCCTTTCCATTGATAACAATCTCCCCCTCTATTATTGAAGTATCTTGGTGGGAAAAATTGTCTGTCGAGGTGTTATTTTCCCTTAAAACATGATAGAAATGCACACTAGAGAATGGTTTTTATACTTGATTTGTCTTCTCTATCACAAATGCCAAGAGGATATCAAATAGAATGGTGTTCAAAACCATATGTTGAATAACAATTTTTGAGTCCGTCACCACAATCAAATTTTGAATGCGAAGGTTGATGGTGATTTTCAGGCCTTGTAGTAATGCATAGGATTTGGCCTAGTTATTGGTAGATGTGTCAAGACCCCAAGCAAATTTAATTTCTATTGTTCCTCAGGGGTTTGTGATAACCCTTACTGCACCCACCACCCCAGTTCTTGCTCGACACTTATCAATAGGGGTATTAAATAAAATAAAATAATGAAAGATTAATAATATCAAATCAAGCTTAACACCTGATTCACCTTGGATTAGATATTTATCTCTTAGTCTTTAGATTACATAAAATATAAGTTTTTACCCCTCATACTTAAATATTATGAAATTTACCCCATATAAGTGAAAACGTTTAGAAGAGCATAGTATCCAATTGGATTAAACATTTGAGATAGAATTTTAGCAAACAAAATGAACTTCATGCCACAATTAAAATAATTGAAATTTGAAAGGACTTTACTTGATTTTTAGTGCAACAAACTTGTGAAATAAAACAAGGACGTAATTTTTAGTGCAACAAACTTGTGAAATAAAACAAGGACGTAGATGACTCACACCTACTTGGATCATAATTGTTTTCTTCATAAATTACTCTAAATTGTGAAATTTGAAGACAATTTTTCATGAAAACACCCATCAATATGATGCTTATTTTCCTCCATGAAGATAGAGTTGTGTATGGAAGTAGATGCACATGCTTGAATGCATGTGCTTTCAAATTTGAGAGATGCCTAAAGGTGACGAGTGGGACATTGTTCTTAAACATGTTATAGAGAAATATTGTAGAGAATCACAAGGCCTGCATGATGTAGGGTTATGTTCTTATAGAGATCACTTCTTAGTATCACTCAAGATACTTGGTTCACCATGTGAAGTTGATGGTGTCTCATAGAGTTAGTGACTAGGAAATTCTATACATGTAATCACTTATACTCTCATTTATGCATGTGTGTAGACACACATTTTAGTTTATTTTTCATTTGACATAGTGTGTTCATGAAATGTTGGGTTGTGGATATTTATTGTATATATCATGATTTATGAAGTGTTAAAATAGATCAATCTCTCAAGATGCAAACCGTTTTTTGGTGCAAAAATTTTTACACCAAAATCCAAAAGGAGCAAATCCATATTAAGCAACAAGGAGCTAGATAAATTCATATTTAAGTAATAAGATCCACATAAAATATACATAGATCCCATAACATCATAACATAACAATAATGGTTGTCATAAGTCCAATAATACCCTATTACATGTATAATAATGCCTAACCAATTATAACCTTAATTATTACATGTGTCATCACAATGATACTAAGCACATAAGTAAATGTGGCCAATCGAAAACATTAGAAAATACTCTAACATATTACTCCAAGTTAATAGGTTATTTCAACATTCTTAAGACCTTAGGATTCTTTCAAAAGTAATATTACCAACGTCATGTCACTTAGATGTAGAGAAATACATCAAGGCTTGTGTTGTTTTCACAATTTTTAAATTGACCAACAAGAAGTAGCATATGTACACACCACCTTCCACTCCTCTATGCATGTGGGGAATGTGTCTCCATAGTTTTTCTAACTGAACTATCAACAATGTGCTAAAACCATGATGCACTAATCTTTTTGTTTTTCACTTAGTTATTAAATATGGCAATCCTATTGCCTTCTAAACAACTTGACTCAATACAAAACACAACGGAAATGTTCTTTGTGCACGTATGTCAAGTTTAGATTTCTCGCATCCATTATAACAAAAAGTGATCCTAAATCTATTTCCAAATTATGAAAATCCCTCTAGAGCATGCTGGAGAGAAGGATGAATATATTTATATCCTTTCATCTGTAAATATATTTTTAGACCAAAGTTATGAACACGACTCTTATACATTCACTTCACATGTAAAATCATTGCCACCCTTGCACTTGCAATGATAATTTGGTTTTATCTATCACAATTATCATCAAGATCAACACAAATCTACTTAGTGTAGTGCATTTGACTACAATGGATTTTAGCATGAAGTGCTTATTGATGTTGTTTATCAAGCACCATTAGTGGTAAGAACTTATTTATCAACATAGAAAGAATTTGACAAAGAAACACATTCCAGGAAGCAGATTTAAAATGTGTAGTGACAAGTTGATGGGTGTTCTATGACATGCATTATAAAAGTATAAACAATGGCATGATAAACATTGCATCTAACATAACTTCTCCATTGGGGACAAGGTAGAGATGCATATCAAGAAGAAAATATTCAAGCTTTGACATTGTAAGTTTAGGCCACCTTAATAAGACCCACACATGATCATTGGGAAATGTGGTGATAAAGATTTCAAGTTCAATATGTCACCATAAATTGTGGTACATATAGTGCTTAATGTTGAGTTTCTTCAGCCTTACATACCTCTGGTTCCTAAGTATATCATTGTCACTACAACGTGAAACTATACTTGACATGGATATTAATTTTCGCACATTTAGCTGATCTAAATGAATCATTGGCAAGATGACATGGCATGCTCTCAACCATGCTACTTGTTTCTTTAGGATTGTAAAAGTAGACAAGTTTCCATCATACGATAAGTATTTATGTTTGAGCATATGCAACATAAGTTTATTGACTTTATCGATAATTCCATGCAAACCTATTTTTAACAAATTATCCTCACACAATGGGTGCCAACACTTCTATCTATGATGCATTTATGGGGGCCATTGCTACCATGAAGGATAATTGATCTATACATTCACACGATGCTATGTTATGTTAAGATTTAACAAGTCTCATCATGTTAGAACTATGTAACACCTAAATCTTTACAAGAGTTGTAGTTCGATTCTTTTGCATGACCAATGCCAATTCTTTATTGTGTAATGCTTCTTGCATGCAACAAATGCTAGACCATTGTCATGCTATACCTTCAATGATTGTGTTAGATATATTTAGCACCATCACATCTTGATCTAGCACATCATTCCATCTTAATGATAGTGCAACACACCACATGACAACATAGAGGAATCACACATATGATGGCATGTGTGGTCAAAGTTTTTCTAGTCAAACAATAATGTTTGACCAAGTTAGTGCACTCATGGTCGACTTGATTTCAGGGAATGATGTTGAATGCTCATATATGTTCCCTATGTATAAATTTGACCTTTAGGAATCACCTTGATTGAACTTTTAATCATCCATTTCTTGTATACATATGTATCATGTACTCTTATAAAATATAAGATGATCTTAGTGAATTCTTGTTCATTGTAGGCTCTGTGAGATCAACTCCACTACCATGCTCTTTACATGAATTGAACATAGAATACTTAGAAATTTTATGATCTTTGCTTATTTTGTACCATTATTTTTGTTTACATGTAACTTATAACCCCACCCTCTAGCCCATAAGCACTTAGTGAGATATTCCTCATGGTTCATGAATAGCCTTAATCAACAATTGGCTCACGAAGAATGAACATGTCACAAGAGGGATTTGAACATGTGTGGGGAGGATAACAATTCTTCCTCTCAACCACTCGAGCTAGAGCCAATTGACCCATATTATTTCTATACCACTTATAGAGTCATAGACTATACACATTTGGTAATCCTTTGTGCCTAAGTGCCTACACTAAGGGTGGTTATTCAACTGGTTTTATGACTTCTTACTAATTGCATTCACACATATGAAGACTAAGCATGTTTTGTTAATTATTTATTTTAAGTTCTTTGCAAATTGCACATAATATAGTTTATGTTAATCTAATTAAAACTACACATAGATTAATTATATTCTTTAAGAATATTGTTATACAACACATTATTCCCCCTTCCATGACCAAAATTATAGTCACTTCTACACTTTTTTGACTTTTCCTTGCTTTTGTGGCCATATTGTTTATCCATCTTGCAACCATCCTTGATGTTGTATCCTCATGAGAAATTTTTTCTTTAATATAGCATGACACATTTCCTACAAGCATTGATTCCTTGTCCTAGATTGTAGTGTAGGTCAAATATCTCAAAATCCTTACTTGCTTGACCCTTATTAATAGGGGTATCACATTAAATTAAATAATGAAAGATTAATAATATCAAATGTAGCTTGAAACTTAATTCACCTTGGATTGAGTATTTATCTCTTAGTCTTTAGACTGGGGTATTTATCTCTTAGTCTTTAGATTGGAGAAAATATAATTTTTTATCCCTCATACTTAAATATTAATAAATTTACCTCAAATAAGTGCAAACTTTTGGAAAAGCATAATATCCAATTGGATTAACATTTGAGACGGAATTTTAGACACGATTAACAAACATAATGAACTTCATGCCATAATTCGAAGAACTGAAATTTGAAAGGACTTTACTTGTTTTTTAGTGCAACAAACTTGTGAAAGAAAACAAGGACGCATATCACTCATACCTACTTGGATCCTAGTTTTTATTTTTTGTTATTTCGAATTACTCTAAATTGTAAAATTTATAAACCAATTTTCATGAAAACACCCATCAATGTGATGCTTGTTTTTCTCCATGAAGATAGAGTTGTGTATGGAAGTAGATGCACATATTTGAATGCATGTGCTTACACATTTGAAAGACACCTAAAGGTGATGAGTGGGACGTTGTTCTCAAACATGTTATAGAGAAATATTGCAAAGAATAATAAGGCCCACATGAAGTAAAGTAAAGTTATGTTCTCAGAGAGATCACTTCTTAGTATATTTATCATATTAAAAATAGTGTTAAAATCAAAGATATTAATGTGAAATTCAAAAAATTGTGTTTAGTTTGATTTTTGTAGTCCAATCCAACAAGTTTGGTTTAGTATGTGAAAGGTAAAACCAAAGAGAGCACAACATCCAACATGTTGGTTTTTAATGGTTGCAAAACACAAGGACAACGTTCTTCAAAATGCACTTGTTTTATTTAAAACTAAATTCCTTCCAAAATGGGCAATAAAACATGACTATGATGTTTTCCAAAATGTGTGTGCATTCTTTAAAACTAAAACTTTGCCAAAAAAAAATTGAATACTCATATCACACTTAAGATATAATGTAACCACAATATGTTTACACATAATGTTTTCCAAAATGTGTGTGTATTCTTTAAAACTAAAACCTTGCCAAAAAAAATTGAATACTCATATCACACTTAAGATATAATGTAATCACAATATGTTTACACACAACTATGTGGGGATGTTCATAGGAAACTGCATAAAAACCATCAAGTAGCTAATGATTAGGCCACACAAATCTTTAATTAGGGTTTGTAAATCCTTACTAAATCTTTGTATATCCCTAATTAGGCCTTGTAAATTCTTAATTATACCCTATGCATCCCTAATTAGGCCCTTTAGATCCCTAATTAGAACCTCAAGATGTAATAGGCCTTCTAGATATATTAGGTATTGTAGATCTTTGATTAGGCATTGTAGATGTGTAAAATCATACAATGGAATGGTAAAAAATAAGGTTTTACAATATACTTAGGTCATGTAGATAAGCTTTCCATGAAGAGCACCTAGTAAAAATGTTATGAGCCCAAAAACATGGATTAGGTAAAATCCTTGATTTTAAGGTCCCGGGCCATTTTTTAGACCACGAGAACCAGTTGTATCACTCCTAATCGATGAAATTAGGTCCTTAATCATTAAGTAGGGAAAAAATTCCATATCCAAGGCCTATATCATGGTTGAATGCCTTGTAGATGGATTTTGAGTCCAAAAGACATGGATTGGGGAATATCCAAGAATTAGGCCCCAAAACCACGGTTCATGCCATAGGAACTATTTAAATCACCCCTAATACTTGAAATTGGGTGCCTAATCCAACTATGGGATCCCCTCTTTACTCTACCAAAGTATTGGGGACCCAATTCATGCATTAGAGGTGATACAAACAATGGTCATTCCCAAAACCATGATTTTGCATCCCAAAGGCTTCAATTTCTCTCCTACTCCATATATTTTGGATGCATATGTTATCTACAAAGCCATGTGTTGTCCCCCATATTGTTCCTTCTTTCACATGGGCAATGACAAGGCACATGTGGAGGAATTATTCCTCTGCTGCTCTAGATCTTTGAGTTGATTCCGAAATCAGAAGGGGGGTACCCTTAATGAATACAATATCCTCACAAAATGCACATTTCAAATTTCAAGAAGATAACATTATTGTAGCCTCAAAAATTTGAAAGAGATTGAGCTAGATTTTCTTTTTGGGATTGATTAGGAAGACTTTAGAATAACTTTAGAGATACAAAGATAACCGTTTTTTATATAATCAAAAGGATGCCTTAATCATAAATATATCTTGAGAAAATAAAATAAATGAAAACATAAAAATGAATTGCATAGGAGGTCAAACACTACTTTCCAACCATTCATTTCATTAGAAAGAAAATTAATTTGGCATGCTTAAAGACTTAAATCCATTAATTCATTTAAAAAAAAAATGAAATAATAAACTAGTAGGGAAATAATGATACTATTATGAAGTTTTATTATTCATGAGTGGAAAATTTACCTCTATCTTGATTATAAAATATTCACTTCACAGTTCAATCGATATAAAATATGGTACTATGGGGTTTATATATCCTATGTCCTAAGCTTTCCCAATATCCTTTACACAAAAAATTAGGGGTTGCAGGTGTGGGGGTTGGGGGGAAAGGGGGGTCGTTCTCAATCCTAAGGAAAATCAAGAAATAACCTTTGAACGAGCCTGAGTAGAGCGTTAAATAACCAAGCTAAGGCATTGGCTCTTTTCCAGGGGTTGAAGCTCCTTGATGCAAGACAAATTATGAGTCTAATCATTATGGGGGATTAAGCTATAATCATCAAATTGATGTATAATTCCTCCTCTTCGAACGGTGGAAAACTAGTAAGGATTATATGGAAAACATAGAAGGAAGTTAACAGGTTTAAATTCATAGAATATTACCACGTCTTAAGGGAGCACAATCAACAAGTGGACCATTTGGCCAATATGGCCTCTCATCTAGATAGTGGAGCTCTAAGAACAGAAAATGGGGTATCATCTACCCCCATTTCTTAAATCTTTAACCCATAATTATGAATAAGCATGGCATAAAATCCAAGTGGCATTTCAAGTGGAAAGAGCAATTAAATCATGTAATTCAACATTCACATGGTAGGCTTCAAACACTTGTGGTTTAATGTTGAAGTAAGCTAATCAATTGTGAAGTGACTTGGGATCTTTCACAGGTGGGATAATGGTTTTGGAGGACTATTATAGAATGCTTGTAGGTGAGGCTATGTGGTTTCTTGCATTGTGGTGGACTGCTCTGTTTTGACCCAGTTTGAATTGGGTTTTTATTTTCCCCTATCTTGGACCACCAACAAAGCCACAAATTTGTGATCGTGGTTTGCTTGGGTGGCTCACTTGGTGGCTTCTTAGACCTCACTTTGGTGGCTTGTTAGACTTGCTTGGGTGGCTTGATTTTGTGGCTTAGACTCTAGTGATTTTTCTGAATATTCCTATGCATAAGTTATCTACAAATCCATGTGTTGTCCCCCATATTGTTCCTTGTTTCACATGGACAATGACAAGGAATATGTGGAGGAGTTATTCCTCTGTTTCTCTAGATATTTGAGTTGATTCCGAAATTAGAAGGGAGGCACCCTTAATGAATAAAATATCCTCACAAAATGCACATGTCAAATTTCAAGAAGATAGCATCGTTGTAGCCTAAAAATTTTGAAACAGATTGAGCTATATTTTTGGGGGGGGATTGATTAGGAAAACTTTAGAATAGCTTTAGACATACAGAGACAACTATTTTTTTATATAATCAAAATGATACCTTAATCATAAATATATCTTGAGAGAATAAAATAAATGAAATCATAAAAATGAATTGCAGAGGAGGTCAAACACTACTTTCCAAACATTCATTTCAAGAGAAAGCAAATTAATTTGGCATGCTCAAAGACTTAAATCCATTAATTCATTTTACAAACAAATGAAATAATAAACTAGCAGGGAAATAGGGAAATAATGATAGCATGATGAAGTTTTATTATTCATGAGTGGAAAATTTGCCTCTTT
>ML783305.1:777616-805549 GCA_009831015.1 Picea engelmannii | reverse complement strand
AGGGTAATTCAAATAGTGAGAAGTTGTTTTTTCTGCTTAACATGGATATAAATTTATGGATTTTTGTTTCTAGGGTAATTTAATTTAAATATTGAGAAGTTTTCCTCCTTAATATGGATTTTTGTTATTAAGGTGATCTATATAGTTTGAAGCCTTTGAAGCCCTTTATGACATAATATTTCATAATTTAAGCATAAAATAACACAAAATACATATTTGCCAGTCACATTTTTAGATATTACGATTTCATCAATTATTCAAATTAGTTGTCCTCAATTTGACCCAAACACTCTAGACTGTTCAACAATTTGTTATTAAAAATGCATGTCATTTTTTTTTATAGTATAATAACCAAAGAAAGTGTTCTTTAACTACCTTGTTATTTAAAACTGGCATCGTGCAATACAACTGATCACACATTGCAACTAAACAGATCTCCTGAGGTGATGACAATTCACATTGTAACGGGAAATCCAAGTAAAGAAAAGCAAAATTATAGAGTATTTTGTTTGTAGCAAATAAGTAACACCATTCAGTCACTGATACCCAACTATTTTAGCAAAATCTCTAACTCGTGGTTTTCTCCGTATCTTTGGTCGCATTTAAGATTCAATATTTGTCCCATCCTACTTCTTTGACTGTTCAGCTCTGGCTCAAAATCAAATATTATATCAAATCCTGTATGGTTAATATTAGAATTCAAACGTTGGCAAGGTCCAATAAAAATTCATAAGCATGAATTTTGCTTACATCATAGGCAACAGAAACAATGTGCACAGTAACTACCAAGGATGGTTCAATACATAATTATCGTAAACAGTTTATCAAAATAAGAACACAAATTCCATGACAGCTTCCACTAATGACAAAGAAATGGATGGAAGATATCAATTTGCTTCTTCGAGATTTCAGTGGTTTTTCTTCCAATTTAGAAAAGTTTAGAATTTGTTCTGCCTTGCAGGTAAGTTACCAAACTCCATTGGAGAAACGTATAGGGAAACATAGAATAATGTAATCTTTTATCAACTAGCAAGAAAAAAGTGATAAACCCATTACGCAAAGATCCAGATATCTTGAGTTAATTTTTTATCAACAACTAGAAAGTTAACAAAAATAGAGGCTATAGTTGAACCTCGTTACAAACAATTACACTAATTATCTAAAGCCATCTGTCAGAAAGACATACAGATACAGAAACTAAAAAAACTTCCAAATATAAAAAGGTTTTATACAAATTTCCCGGCATTTGTTAATAGCCTAACATCAACATAACGGTTGGCCATTAACTCAAGCCCTCCTAGAGAGCCCAATGTTATTTCAGATAAACTTAGGGCAATTTCAACCAGAGATACATCTCTCATCCACAAATCGAGCCTAACGTACCGGGAAGTTCATTTAGGTGAGACATAAACCAAGAGAGTGTGCCACTCAAATATCCATATAGGATATATTACATATGGTGTAGCTACTAATTACAGGAGAAAGATCAAATAAAAAGAGGGCTCACTCACAGGGTAACGTAAACAAAAGAGGAGATGAGACCTTTCCAAAGCATCTTTACTTGCTCCAGCATTCAGCTGAGGGGTGCATCTGTAAAAGCATCTGTTCAGAACATATTTGAATCCAGTAATTCAACTCTCACTGAAAATAAAAGAAACTACAGTAAAGAAAAGGGCAGTCTTGTCATCATCAAGAGAGAACTAGCACCAAATGTCCCTTTAAAATCGCATCATGGCAGAATTGCACGTCTGTTTCACTTGAAACTGAAGTTTTGGTAAAAATTGATTTTACCATGGAAAGCAGCCAACAATATAAGCCCAGAGCAGAAATGAATGTTTAGGTTGTACTAATACAGTAAGAAAAATAATGACAATAAAATGAGATGATTCCCAAACTTATTTATGACAAAGAGACATCTTTAAGCAAAATGCATTCACGTTCTTCTATAACTTTCTTTCCATGGTTAACGCAAAGTTCAAGAATCACTCGAGCGTAAAAGAAAACTTACCAGGGGCATGTTTTTGTTCAGAACTTTAATTCAAGCAGCAGAAAAAAATGCGCATGTACTAGCCACTCGGCCAATTCCACCAAAAAGTAAACAGGTAACTCTTAAAAGCACTGTGGTGAACTTAACAGTCGCAGTTTCTCTGTACTTGGATGCTCCCCCTTTAACGTAAATAATATGTACGGAGTTGAAGATTAAAATTTAAGTCATATAGTTAACATGTTCTGCCTTTAATTCTGTTGAACAATCTAGTTAAACATGGTGGGTTTCATCTTAATCCAGTCCAAAAAAAATTCATGGAGTAAACTTGGTGGGTTTCATCTTGATGGTTTCTGGAGTCACAAGAATAAATGTCCAGTTCAGTCTAACTTGAAATCAAATCAACTGGTGTTTGAGTATTAGCTGCTACTTGTACAACTATACTGTGAAGAACATCTTGGGAAGTATTTCAAGGCTCTAGCATCTCCTCATTGGCAAAGTTTCAGTGTCGAATTGCAAATACCTCTCAAACTATAAAAGCCCATTTCACCAGTTGTACTCTTGTTATATAAGGAATGATTTAACTAATTTTCTTAGTTATTACATGTTAGCTTTTGAAGTTACTCCGAAAAAGTTTACAACGTGTTTGGGGGTGCTTCATGAGATGTGGGGTGCATGGTGTATGGTTGACTCTTGGTGTTCTGTGATGGACTTGCACATTGAAGGTGGCTTACTCTTGGTTGCTAGACCTTGTATGAATGCTTTCATGACATTCTTCCTTGGAGCGTTGGAGACCTATGGAACTTCATGACTTCTTCATGTAGTGAGCACATGAAGGAGCCCACTACATGAGTGCATACAGGTTGATATAATGGAGCTCTTGACTTGATGAGGGGCATTTTACTTGTGCACACACTCCTAGAAACTTCCCTTGTGACAGTTTATCTGTTGACAACTATGTGGGTGCTGAGGTGTCCTAGTGAGGGTGATCCACTTGTACACTTGTTCATCTATTGTTTTTGCCCCCTGTTACCCACAATTTTGTTGGGTGATATCATGGGGGTTCCCTAAAGTTCCATTGAAGACATGGCAAACGATTCATGACAACACCGACTGATAATTTGACCTGAGAATGGTAGTTTTCAGCACTACAAAAGGTCTGAGGGGTCAGCCGGGATTGCAGGCATTGTTGAGATTTTCCACTTCTTATGCTCCCTTTTGAATATCGTTGAGACATTGGGTTTAGGAACAGGTCAAACCATTTAGTTCTCGATGAAGATGTTCTATTTTTTGTGTTGGGGTTAATAAACTTTGCTATTAAACTAGGAGGAGCAGCAATAGGCAAGCACCCAAAGTTGTTGGTTCTGGTGCAGGATGAACTTTTCAGTAATCTGATGCAATTGGGATTGTCATCAAGTCCTCTGATTTTTCCCATGGTATGTAACATTGTTCTTAATCTCTATCATCATTTGCACTGACAGTTGAAGCTAGAGCTGGAAGCCTTCTTCACGTGTGTCATACTTAGGTTTGCACAAGGCAAGTATGGTGCATCATACCAACAGCAAGAGGTTGCAGTGGAAGCACTGGTAGACTTCTGCAGACAACCGACATTTATCTTTGAGATGCATGCAAATTTTGATCGCGAGTACCGAGAACAGTATGAAGAAAACCTCATTGTCTTAAACAAAGTGCTCCAAGAAGTAATAACATGCCACAAATCAAAAGCTGCTGTAAATGATAAGCATTTCCCATCAGTGTGTGAATGTGGTTATAATATATATCTCTTGTGAATCTGACTAAAGTTCATTATAAGGCTCGCTATTATGCTCACAAGAATAGCATCATTTCATTAGTGAAGGAACTCCAGAAAGCTACAAAGCAGCAGCTCCTGTGGCATCTTGGAAACCAAAATTCATTGGGCATATTTGACATAGACCCCAATTGCATCACACCAGATTGAGGGTAATAGAAAAATAGTGTCAACTTCAGTGTGTTCAGCCAAAAACAATTGAGGATAAAATGGCTATGGAAGGCAAGGAGCTGAGAAGTGTTGGTGCTCACTAAGAAATTTCAGGATGAAGGTGTTCCGAGCGTAATTTCCCCTGGCCATATTGGTTAATCAGGTGAAAAGGCAAACAAATACAGCTCATTGGAACCAAAATATGTTAATGTATGTGAAGTTCTGGAATCAGCCAGGAAGGTAACTTCTGGAGCATGATCTGGCAGTAAAGGAAGCCAAGCAAGTTGCTGAGGTGGCAGCAACTGATGACTGGTGGAGAAATAAACGATTTGGAGTGATTGGAGGTGTGTCTGCACATCTGTTTACTGGGCTGTTGAAAGTTCTTTCTGATATTGATACAAATTTTACTGTGACATCAGAAGCTGGAGATGATGATGATTTTCAGAGCTGAATACATGACACTTCCCAGCAGAAAAACACCCCAGCGATGTTACCTCAGACCTGAAAGAAATGTCACAGCAAAGGACTGGTCATTAAGTGAGCTCTGGTGGTACATACATGCCTGTAGCAGCTACATTTCAGAACAGAATTCTGGAAATCAAGATTACCAGCACAGAGATCTCAGAGAGGGAACCTTTCTTGGTCAAAATAACATAAGTAATCATGTATATACATGTATGGGACGCTGGAAAATAATACGTATGAGCTGACCTTGTGCTTGAAATCATTTTTGAATTTGAACATATGGAGCCGACCTGTAAATTAGGTCTAGGGACGACCTATATGTTAATTAAAATGTCAAGTTTTGACTGGGGCTATATTCTCTTTGGAAGGCTTTTAGGGCCGACCCTTGCATCTTGGAAGTTTTTGAACTCCTTATGACATGAGAAGACCCATCATTTGGGGTTTGAAGTCTGAGTTCGCCATGGAATCTCGCTTGTCCACTGTAACAAACATAATAATATTCCTTTCTTGAAGGAAGTTCCTTCTTCTTTGCTTTGTAGAAA
Source organism: Picea engelmannii (assembly GCA_009831015.1). Taxonomy (NCBI): domain Eukaryota; kingdom Viridiplantae; phylum Streptophyta; class Pinopsida; order Pinales; family Pinaceae; genus Picea; species Picea engelmannii. The sequence continues at coordinate 800,598 of ML783305.1, read as the reverse complement.
ATCTCTACGTTCATTGTGATCCTTCAATCAACTTTCTCAGCAAATTGCTCAATCTCTAACCCCAACTATTTGGCTTCTCTTCCGATCAACCAACCCTTCTTCATCCTGCGATCCGCTTGCTTATGGACCATCTCCAAGACTCAGTTAAGACCATTCAACTTCTCTTGCATCCCTTCAATTATATACTAGTTCGACTCTCCTTTGGTTGTTGACGCCAACTATCTGTCAACAAGAACCTGTCATCAAATGCCACACAGACATCCCTCCTCGCTAACCCATGTCCAATTGACATAACACTATTGACAAGGCTCATTGCCAACCCTTCAATCTCTATCATTCCTCTAATCTCACTAGTCTTCCATCCCACTCCTCAACATATACACACTAGTTAACCCAATCCGGTCAACTGCTATTGAATGCCACATAAACATCCCTCCTTGTTGACCCATGTCCAATTGACATAACACTATTGACAAGTCTCCTCACCAATCCTTCAATCAATGTCATTCCTCTGATCTCACTAGTCTTCCATCCTGGTTGTCAACATATGCACACTAGTCAACCCTAGTTTAGTCGACTTTATTTGTCGTCAATTTTCCTCTATCAATTAGTTGACATGGTCCAATCAACTTCCTCGATCGATTCTACCTCCAATTTATTATCACATAAAGTTGTCAAGGGCCGCAGGCTGCAGCCATGAGCGCAAAGCACAACACTTAGAGCGACTCATTCTAGGCCCGAAATCAATGGTCGAAGCCCGAAATAGATCTGGACCGTTTAATTAGCAAGAGCCATGCATCATCAGATCTGTCACTCCGAGAGTTTTACTTCGGGAGTTTTAAAATGAGAAACATTGACAAGTTCCGAAGCGCCTTGAAGACAAGCCCCAGGTCGTAGCGAGGTCACATAGGAGGTGGGCCCAAGAAGAAAGGTAAGCACCCAACGCATGATTGGTGACTTGGGTTTTCAAGGAAGCAATCGCAGTCGTCGGATGCATAGTAGATCCGATCGTCGATCTGAGAGGAGTGATTTCGTCATTCGGGCATCGGGAAATCTATAGTCAAGTAATGTGAAATCTCCCGAAGCGCGAAATCCCGAAGCGTCATATGGGATAAGCGCCAGGTCACGGCTYGAGGTCACAAACACGAAGGAGTGATGAAGAAGGAGCTRGCGCYTGAAGCTCGAGTTTCCGAAAATGCTCGTATTGGTCACAGAAGAAGACTTGCAGGGCCTCGAGGCATCAAAATTGACTCGCAGAAGTCGTTGGCATCRTCTAAGAATATTCATGGGTGTTAGGCCCCATCCTGATCCCGATGAAGGCAGTTACTGAGAATGAGAGCKATGGTTGAGACCTCGTCTCAGTACATAAATGGAAAGCAGGCTGAAGATGGCCGGGAGTGCGAATTAGCAATCCGAGGTTTCCTTCTAGATGGATTTCCTTGCAAAACACATAAYTGAGRCAAGCTCACGTCTGACATGAGAAGGCCTGCACAGGCTGACAGAGTAGGCGCTGACTGGAAACTTTGAATGCAGGGGTCCGATCACATTCCAGTGGTTGCAGCATTTTTAGTATATATAGGCAGTTTTGATATTTTGTTAAGGTCGAATGGTTGAGCTAGGCTCCCTGCTATTGTAATATTTTTATGAAGAACACTAGTTCTCTGGTTATGTATTTGTTTTTGAGACATCTTGGTTAATCTAAGTCAGCTTTCTTACTCTATCTTATTTGCCTCTGATATTGAGAGAATTCATGAATGAATGATTCACATGGATTGTTATGACTGTATTATGATGAATGTTATGTTATAGTGTTGTTATAATTTCTTTCAGTTTCTTTGAGATTTGAATTCAAGAATATCTTGTGTTAAAGTTTTTCCTCCTTAGGCTGCTGGAAGACCTAATGTCCACAACAAACCTCTACACTCTCCTCACCAAAGTCTTCCCTCTAATCACCCTTACTCCAACTTACTGACTGAAGTTGATTCCAGACCTCAATTGCTTATGCATGCTAGTCCAGATTTCTGAGTTAGAATGTTATTATCATTGAGTCTTCTCCATTTGACCACCTAAAACTCATTTACATTTACTGTATAAACTGATGGGTATTGGGATTATTCTCATTACAGTCTGAGGGTGATTCCTAGTGCTAAAATAAATGGCACCATTGTCAGGGACGGATTTGAGCAGATTGAAGAGCTCCCTGGGAAGAACGACATAGATCCAGCTCTTGATGGTAGACAAGAGTGGGATACGGAAATTGACTGTAATCATCTACTTGGCGACTCCATAATCAGAGACTCCACTGGGGAAGATCCTATTGACAGAAAGATGAAGGGAATGACTAGGTATCAACTTATGAGCTTTCTGCATGAACTCTTGTTATTCTTTATCAACTCATTTTTGTTTTTCCCTTCACATATAAAAAGGATCATATTTTGCTTTGTTTATTCAGTTGATCACCATCCTTCCTTTATATATCCATCCTTGGAGGAAGAAGCCATACTTTATGCCTGTGTTGTAGATGTTGATCCTATATCCTTGGCTCAGCCTATTCATAAGGATAAACTTCATACTAAGACCCCTCCTGAACTCAATCACCCTTGCATCCCTGAGGAGGTTGAAACTGATCCACAGCCTCCTCAAATCTCATCACATCCTGTTGTTACTATTGAGCCTTGCCATCAGCGTGATAAGCCTCATATTCAACCCACTAGTTTTCAAACTGGAATCAGAGACAAGTTGTTTAAACCTTTAAAGCTTCCATATCATCTTCATCCTTATCCTCTTGATTTCTTGAAGCACTTTCCTCATTTTTCTGAAGAGGATCAGGTTACAACTAAGAGGCACTTGGGGGCCTTTGAGAACTTTATTGATCAGTTTGAGATTGTTCATGATGATGTTACCATGAGGTTGTTCTCACATTCCCTATCTGGAGATGTTGTTGTGTGGTTTAGATGTCTGGAGGCCGGTTCTATTGGTTCCTGGACCGAGCTATGCCATGCATTTTTGAAGTGGTGGGGTGAGAACAAGTCCCTTGATTAGTACTGGGATGATTTTAATTCCTTGAGGAGAGGGGAAGAGGAATCCTTGGCCGTCTTCAACATGAGGTTTTATCGTGTGTATCATAATATGCCTGTAGAGATCAGACCCACAGAGACTGTTGCCATGGTGTACTATGTCATGGCTCAGCATTCAGAGCTTGTCCTTCACCCGAGAGAAAGGAAATTAACATCTTTATCTTAGTTATTCATGGATGCTGGGGAAGTGGAGGAGAACCTTCGAGATTGTATGGCGTTCTTTCGCTCTTCGCGACTCAGCGCTACCAGAGCATCGAGTCTTTCGACTCTGCAAACCCCGACACGGCGAAGCGCCAAACCCCGACAGGGCTAGCGAGTGGCAAGGTTCCCCCTTGGGGTCTTGTCCACATGACCCTGTCCCATGTCTACGCGCTTAAGCCAGCCAAGCGCTTATCGACTTTTCGCTACTCGCAACCTCGTAGGTGGAAGCGTCGAGCTCTCGTGCTCTTCTTCTCCAAAATCCCGAGACGCGAAAGTCAACAATGGTTGACTTCCTCTTCGCGCTTCTTACAACTCGCAACCTCGCAAGTTGGAGCGTTGAGCCTTCGTGCTCCTATCTTGCGAATCCACGAGACGTGAAAGTCAGTAACAGTTGACTTCCTTTCCGGGCGACATGTGCCCACCTGTCAATCACACGGGCCCCACCTGATGTATGTGCCACGTGTTGCACAAGCTCTCGCAACTCGCAAGCTCGTGACTTCTACAGTCGAAACTGATTCCCCTTAACCTCCGAGATCCCGATATGCGATATGGCAAGGAGGTCCTGACTCAACGGTTGCTTCTACTTCTCGCTATTCGGGACTTCGTGACTCCAAGGGTTTGGGCTTCCACCTCCAAACTCACGAATCCCCGATACGTAAGGTATCGAGACGTCAGATCCCACGACTGTCCTTCCTCTTTGATCGACGGCCCAGATCATATCGCGATCTCGTGACTCGGGACTTCGTGACTCCAAGAGCCTGGTCTTCCACCTCCAAACCCACGAATCCCCGATATGCGAAATCGTCAGATCTCTGCCACTTGTCCTTCGACATGGGCGGTCCCGATGTCTTCGGGACTTTTGAGACGTAGTCGAGTTCACTCTCCCGCCTAAGTAAAGGTTAAGATCGACAGCTTATAGAGCTCCGATGGGTCCCTGGGATCTACGGTCCAGGATCCCATCGCTAATTGCAAAGGCTGAAAGGGCGAGGTGTTAACGCCTATGCTCCTTCTCTAGATCCGTCGGTGTTGATAGGCTTGGGGTATTCTCGAAAGGATTCCGACCGTTCATTTACCAAGCGATAGGGTATTTTGTTTCTATATTTGAACTCGCTATCCCTTCTGAGCTTGAATCACGAAGTTCAAACTCTCGGAACTTCAGGCTCCCATGACCCCGAGACCTTAGAAAACTACTCTTTCTTGCATAAGGGTTCCAGACCCGGATGGCATGAACCCTCAGACGGTTCTCGGGCAATTATCCCTAATCTTAATCGAGTCTCTGGTAAGGTTCAGTACGGTTACAAGGTTTATGGGGTAATTCTCGGAAAAGAGTACTCTCAAGGGGCCTTCCTAGAATATTACGATAAATTAAGCAAATAGGACGATTCTCGTTGGAGCGAACTCATGTCCCAGACTTAATCATTTGTGCAGAAAACAACTATGGCATGTAAGCTTACACATGCATCCATTCAATCAAATCAAACGTTAGGCAAACACTTCTATTCAGAACTATTTACAAGCACATAAAACTGAACATGCGATTATGGCATCAACTTCAAATAACACTTATCAGAAATAACACCAGAGGTGATGCAACTGCTGAGAGGGGTGCTCGTTTCCACCCAACCGTAGGCTCAGCGACTCCCAATGGATTTACCACTAGCCACCCCCGAGCAGAGACCACGATGCTGCGAGACTGCGTCTCGGTTTGCCAGTGACCAAGAACGAGGGTTACTCTCCCCCTTCTCTGCTATCACTCACTCTGCATATCTCCAGAGTTCTTCCTCCTTCCCTCGCGTTTTCCCCCTCCGCACTTCTTTCTCACGCATTTCCCCCTTGCGAGGTTGCGTGTGGCGCGATTTCCCTCGCGGTGGCCAGGCCCGAGGCTCCTACGGATGGGCGGTTCTCTTCCCCCATCCCTCATTAATTCCTGAGGAGCCATCTACCTACCATCCTGCGAGTAATTTATTTCGGGCCAGCGAGCTGCTCTTGGTTCTCCGGGCCAGTGAAGTCCAAATATGGTATTGGTTTTCGGTGGAAGTTAACGCCACCTTTCCAGGTGCTTTCCACCACCTTTCTTCAGCCATCATGGTCTCTTTTTCAGCATATCCCCTCTCAGTAGTCCTGCAATATATTTTCATAATATTATTCACATTCATCGACCTTTTTCACAAGGTCCATTTACATCACACATTCAGATTTTTGAGTTTGCCCCAGTTCTTGGCCAGTATAGTTATTTTTACAAACTGGGGGAAACAGGGTGTTACAACAGCTGGGGCAAGGGGTTTGTCAAAAACCTAGGTGGAGATCTCAGATTTAAATGCATCTAGAGATTACAAATTACAACCAATAACCCGGTAGAAGTGGGCAACCTCTATAAGGGATTGGATTTGGCAATATTAATCAACAATATTAAATAATTATAAACATCATGAAAGAAAAAGCAGTGCCAGCAAATATTAACTTGGGAATAATTTGTAAATAAAAAAATTATTTTAAAAACATCCACTTCATTAAATTCACTCACATGTTGTAAACATTGAATTCAGATGTAGACAGAATGTCCATCCAGTGAGTGAAACTAAATGCTGCACACATTCTTTATAAACTCATGTATAATGAACAATCCACATAGAAATCTCACAAAAACAGAAAATCCTGTTGGTTTTCAAATGGATAACGTTAAGAGGTGGAAAAACTCTCGGATTTTGATCCTGTTACTACATACCAAAATGCATCCGACAAGAAGTAGGAGATACCCAATACGAACTGGAGAAATCGATAATTGTAAAGCCCGAGTGGAGGAGGTTAAATTCAGCCTTCAACAACTCAAATCCTCCAGGAGATTGAGGGAAAGAAGAGGGAAAATGAAAACAAGCCTTTTAGATAGAAGCTTAAGGGTCAAAAAGGAAAACTCAAGGATCTCAGTAGGGAGGTCCAGCACCTTGAAGGTCATCTTCAGTTTGGATCCCACATACTTGTAGCAACTTACAGCTACCAATGAGCTACTCAAACGGCTGTAGCATCTCATTTGATGAAGCCAACCACATACAGTAGCATGTAGCAGTAGGCAACCAAGCTCTCCAATGACAGCTCAGAGGATGCTAAATTATTTGAACCAACTCCAACTTAGTATTCAGATTTGACCCCTCATGGCTCTCAAAATTTTTATTTTGATTTTTGCAATTCCCTCGATATAAAGAATTACAATGACATGAAGGTAGTAGGCCCTAACCCAGATAGACGCACAAGTAAAAGGCAAGAGATCTATAGATGCCCTGCTTTTGTACATAAATGACCTACTACAGGTATAGTTGGGGCCTTGTAATATCAATTCTATAATATAATTTTTATTTGTTTTTGTTAAAGAAAAGAGAGCCATTGCAGAGTAATTATTGACTGAAGTATTCATGACAGACAGAGCTCCTGGGTTGTGTGGATTCTACGTATGTGATGTTAGTATCTGCATACTATATTATATGGTTGACAATTGAACTAGGAGCGTATTGTCACATGAAGCTGAAATACGTACGAATTTCCTTCCGAGCACAGAAGTGCATGTCAGCTATCTATCGATCTATAGTCCACGATAGCAAAACCTATTTAAATACGTGCTTCCTTGGCAACTCTAGTTCGATACTATCCATAGTTATGGAGAATTTACTTATAGCATTCAATAAGCTTTGTATACCTATGGGATTGATGGAACAAGAAGAATAGTTTATAAAAAATCGATCTAGTCTGAATACACAGCACCCAATAATCCAATTCGATCTGTTCTGAATACATGGCACCCAAAAATCAAACAAGACTTCCCGATAGAGATATTGATACTACAGTGCTCAGTTATTAAACAGGGGCTCTGTAAGCAACCTTATACAATGCAGTTAAAGATGATCTCCAGGTACGAGAATTTGATTCAATAAGTCCAGTGTTAGTGAGTTAAGGAGTGAAATTTGATTAACTTAAAATCATCAAAGGGTAGCTTTAGCAATTCATCTTACTACTGATGTCTTTGTCCACAGCATCCGAATTTGAAAACATTTTACCAAGACCATTACTGAGGTTAAATAACACAGAATTGGAGGGTCCTTGCAATTTCATAACCATGGTCTTTGTAAGAGGTAGTTAAATTGTTATCAGGGACTTGATAGTCTGCCATAATTGTTTGTTTGTTTAGGGTAGTTCTTTGCCTTTCGGCCTCTTGTTGGAAAATTTGCAATATTCCTGCACTTTGCACATTAGTACAGTTTCATTCGGTATTATATCTGTGCTGTGCTGTGCTGTGCTAAGGATAAATCTTGACAAGTTTTCCATGGGATTTTAGTAATTTATATGCAATTATTCCAATATGGAGATGGAAATGATCATGAAAACCTTTCAGTCCGCACCAAGTAAGGCCTTTCAGGTCCAACCTTGAAAGGGTTGACGTTTCAGTCGAGGTGAAAACAATTTGTTATTACAGGCAAACCCATTAAACCCCACACACACACATATGACTCTACTCCATCTATCCCCGAATTCAACTTTTGCATCGGAAAACAATGAAAAACAGAGCAATAAAGTAAATTTGAACTGACCTGTACATACACGCAGTTTCGAATGATAAGAAATCAGGAGCTGGGTCGGGGTTTGTCTTGGTCATAATTATTATTCTCATTACTCTTGGAAGTGGAGATGGAAGGCAGGGGGTTGGATCCTTTGATGAACCAGCCGAGTGCGAATAAGGAAATGCCAGCAAAAATGGCAGCGCTCCATGCCTGAGAAGACCACCTACTATACTGCCTGATGGCAACCTTCCACTGCTCTCTCAAAGTTGCAAGATCAGGATTATGTGGGTCGGGAGGATTGGGATACCGGGCTTGTTTCCAATTCCCACCAGATTCGGGAGGATTTGGGTACTGGGCTTGTTTCCAATTCCCATTCTTGTGATTACCATTGTTTTGGGTTGTTGTAGGATCCGAACTGGGTACTTTGGGTACTTCTCCTGCCATTCTTAGAATCACAATTGCTTTGTACTGCCGCGACGGTATATGTATTAACCGCGAACTGGGTACTTCAGCCACTTCTCCTGCCAATCTTACATTCACAATTGCTTTGTGCTGCCACGATGATATATGCCTTACCGACAAGGAGTTCCACCGCCTGAACTTTATAGATTACACTACCGTCCAGCGGCAAAGAATGAGTCGAACACTCCCAAAGGGTGATGCCATCGACCCCTAGGAGGATGTGTTTTTACGTGAAGCCGTCTATGCCATCTACCGTCTAGGTAGTAAGGTGAGATGAGGACGAGTGTTTACTATGGTCTGATTCCAAGTTTCCATTACGCCTGATAGAATATACTTACTTTCTTCTTCAATTTCTCATTGACAATGGATAAATTTGTATTTACCTTACACATGGATTCATACAACTTCGTGAGAAAGCTAGTAATCTCAAGGTTAACAATGAGACAAACACTCTTGAGACCATTGGAGACATGGAAGAATAGTAAGATGCTTTTTACATGTGGACAATTGTTTTTCCAGGCAACATGCTTTTTCCCAACACGCCTTCACCTACTATGTACTTCAAATTCCCCCCCCTTTATAAGCATGGTTCAAAACCTCAATATTTTTGTGTTTATTTTTTCCATTACATCTTTGTTGTTAATTTTTTTTTTAGATTTTGTTTTTTTAGAGTGAAGATTTTCATAGTTAGTTATATTGTTGTTGCACTAGTGTCTAATGTTTTGAAAGTTTTGGGTGGACATTCCACTCATTATCAGGGACAAATGAAGTTAAAGAATGGTAAAGAGTATCGAGAGCTAAAAATAAATAAGGGAGGAGAATGAAGTAGTCGTTGAAAAGATGAATGAAAGCAAGGAAAAAATCAAAAGGGAGGGGTTTTTATTAATGATGTACCCGTTGCGGTAAAGAGAAAGAAAAGAAACCCATGGATGGGGTGACAACTAGAATACATGCACCAGGTGCAGTTAATGAAGCCAATCGCCACTCTCCTTCCTCTATTCATGCCAATGCAGAGCATTAACGCTGCAAAGGAGGATACACGCACATGTTGCATGGAAAACTTACTTTGTCAATCAGTTCGAGTGTCTGATTGCTACAACACTGGTACGAGGAAGATGAGGGACGTCAACTCAAGCTTAATGGTGCCTCCCATTACTGGAATAKGTTACTTATTAGAGGTAAAGCATGGTTTATGTTCTATATTGTTTGTTTGGGCATGGTGGGTGGCATCCTCCTCTCTCACCGGGATTCTCTTCGCTCATGGCTCTCTCTCTTAGACTTCTAATCAYAGTGCACTCTCAATGTCGTGCGAGAGGGGTAAGACGAAACACGGTCCAACCTACTATAACTACATGGCTCGTCGGCTTCATCCKGGTCTGTCTACCTCGCTAGCTCTGACACCTTCCACCAGCTCAATTATCGTTGGTTCGTCCTCTATGGACTTGCCCTACACAACTCAGAATTGGACCAAGGATGAAATTAATCAAGTTTTCATTGACAAGGAGTTCCCTTCGGTGCCTCCCCAATCTCCTTTGGACTCCCAACTGATTGCTTCTACAGATTTACAACCTTCTCTTTTCAATTCCTCTTAAGAGGCAGGTGTTGCTCCCACCCTGGTCTTGGGGGAACCTGGGGATTGTCCAATTACAGAAGAGGCTCCTCCTTCAATGCTTGGCGACATGGTTCAGGAAGTAGCTCATCCCGAAACCGAGCTCAACCCCAGCATGGATACAGTGCCCGAGGTGCCCCCCTGTGCAGCTTCTCAAAGGATCAACTACGACTTATTTTCGACTTGAGAAAGGATGTTGTTGACCATCTTTTTCGTCAAAACATCCTTTGTCGTCGGTTGGATGCCTTCTTCGAATCCCTTTCAAGCGAGCATGTCAAGAGCAGGTGCCCAACCTATTGCCAACCTTATGTCTTTGTTCTGGCCTGGCCTCACCCCCCAAATGGCGATGGAGATTCGGGTTCTTCCAGTGTTTGAATTTTTTTCAAGTCATGTCTCTTTTTGTTCAACATAGTCATAGCTACAGTACTAGGTAGGCCCAGGGCCAAATTATAGCTTTCATAGTTTTTGTATTTGGTCACATATGTATCTCAATGCAAACATGGATGCTTTCTCAGGCTTGAAGCCGGTTCTGGTTTTCATCTGTTTGGAAAAATTGGTTGTAGGCTTTGATATTTGTATTGGTTTTCTGATTATATAAAGTAATGCAACTTTTATTTTATTTTTTTAAAGGAGAAAGAAAAGAAAAAAGAGAGATTAAACGGTTAAGAAAGGTAAAGGGAAAAAATTGATATGTTATAAAAGTATCAAATTTAAGTTTAATGAAAATTAAGTCGAAATGAATAATTAATTAATAAGAAAAATCAATATTTGTGTTTGATTAAATTGAAAGAATAATAAAAATTACAAGAAGAAGAAATTAAAAGATAAATTAAAATTTTGTTTAGTTAAATAAAGTTAAATTTGAATATTTAATAGAAGATAAAATAAATTAAAAGATAAGGATGGGAAAACAAAGGAGGAGGAGATTAAAGCGAAAAATTCAAGAGATGGTGAGTAATAGGCTTCCAATAATGACTAAGTTTATAGTCATCATCTTCGTTAAAATTATCTGGGTGTTTTTCAATTTCGAAAACTTTTCTAATGATGCGCGAGGTGTAGTGGGGTGTGGAGGCCAGAGTTTTAGTTTGATCGAAACAAATAAGATGTTTGGAAATAAAGGAGTGCTCAACTATATTTTTTCCTTTTTAATGTATTATTTAAAAAAAAAAATTGTTTTTATATTTGTTTATTTTTTTAATTTAAAAAAAAAATCTTTTAAATTTAGTTTTTAAAAGGGTGTTTTTTTTTTTAAATTCTTTTTTAAAAGTTTTGTGTCATTTTTTTAATAATATATATATTTTTAAGTTTTATGTTGATTTTAATTTTATTTTTTTAATTTATGTTATGTGATTTTTTAAAATTATTTTTTCTTTTTAAAAAAAAAACTTATTGAAGTTTTTTTTTTTTCATTTTTTGATATAAATTAAAAAAAAATTAATAAGCAATTTCCATGTTCTAGTCGGGATGTAATTTTAACTTTTTTATTTTATTTCAGATGGTATTGGTGGTCAAGGCCATGGTCCCAATTAAGTTTTGGTTTTAACTTGAAAAATAAATTTGGTAGTATTGGAGGCATCGATTTTCGATGCAAGGATCAATTTTCCGCAATGGTATCGGTCGCCAAGGCTGCAATTTCAAACATGCCATAATTTTAGGCACCCCTCAAAAATGGTGCTACTGATAGTACCACTTTTTTGAAACGAGGGTTGATTTTGGTGTTTTTGACCAAAAAATATGGGGTTTTGGGGCGAGAGTTATCGTTTTGAGGTCATAGTTCTCATTAAGTCGGTAACTATGTTAGTTTTATTTTATTGAAATAATGCATATTCTCAAGTCATCCATAAGAGTCATGAGACCTACGCTTTAGTGAACTAACAAAACTATCTATCTCCCAAAATAGGTTACCTTCTCTACATAAGTAGTGATGATTCAAGATTATTCATAATTTGTTGAAATTGGATGACTTGCCACAATCTCACCTTGGCTCGTGACTTGCTTAACTACACCTTACTCTAACTTATGACTTTCCACAATCTTGCATTGCCTCGTGACTTGCTTAACTCCATATTACTCCCCCTAGCTCATTACAACTATGCATACACAAAGGGGTCGGTGCTCGAGAAAGGAGATCACTCATTCACTAGTTTGGACAAGTGGTCTATTCATTTATTTTGCGACTTTCGATGAAGGTTGGGGTTTCTTAGGTTAACCATCCTATTCAATCCTATAATTCTCTCTTGCAAAGAACCCATTTCCATGCCAAGAGTTGGCTAATAACCCACGATAGAAGGCATTCTGCCTAATAGGGAATACACCTTAGTTTTGGTGGGTGTGAAGTAGAGTGGGAGGGGGGTGTTTGTTTCTCCATGGATGAATCCTTTCATTCAACATAAGAGGTTAGATTTATGTCTTAAGTGACATTTTCAATTGTCTTCACTAATACAGAGATTGAGTTGGCTCAGTATTGATGCACATTGTTGGCTTATTGTTATTGGCTTTTGGGTGGTTCAAGTCTTGCTTGTTATACCCCACTCTGGTAGTAACCATGAACTCCAGTTTGAACAATCAAAACATAATAGCCATAACTAGAACTGAACATTCTACAATTCTTGTTTCTAATTCTTCCCTAAGAAGTGCATAGATCGAGGAATAGGGTAGAGTATGCTGCCATTTTTTAGTTATATTTGTATGGGGTGAAATTAAGACCATCATGTTAGTAAAAGTGGGCCCAAGAACTCAGCACAATTTTCTTAGTTGTCTTCCTATATGTTTGTAATGAATAGACATGTGAAATATATATTTATTGAGATTGTTAATTTATGAAAGGCTATACCTACTCATAGAAATGTGATTTCCCTACCATTTGTAACTACTCACTTGGTTATTTCCTTGGCTTTCTAAGCTAAGGATTTAAGGCCTAAAGCATGAACAAAATGGGATAAAGGCACCCTTGAAAAAGACAACTTACTCACATTTGATTTGATCGTTAGAGGCGGATTTGAAGCTAGATACTCATAATAATTCCCAAAAGGAAAAGATGGGGAGGAAGGAATGGAAGAAAAAGAGAAGTGGCTTTGTAACTTGCAATCCTAAATGGCATTAATTCCCTCACAAAGTGTAACTTGTTGATGAATAAATTTCATAGTCACAATTCCCTGTGCCAAAAGCTTTGTCAATCCGGAAGCTAGCTTTGGAATGCAAGTTCCTACGCCCTGATCATGATGCAATAACATCTACCCTGTTAAGCCCTAAACGAAGCTCTGTGTCATGCATAAAACCCATTATTAGCCCTAGATATTGAATTATTACATTTTTAGTGTTATATTTGTATGTAGGCTAGAACCCTTCATTGCAACCTTTCATTATAATTGTACCCTTTGTCTCCTATATATATACCAAGAAGACATAGTCTTAGGATCATCTTATCTCATCTCATATTATCTTCTGAATTGGATATATTGTAAAAGGAGGTTTCCCCTTCAAAGTGGACTATATTCATTGACTTTTTATCATTTTTAAGGCATTGGATCATAACATTTGGCTTTAGAGTTTACGATCCTCAGGTTTTTCTCCTCCAACTGAAACACCTTGGCATTTTCACTATAACTTTTTTTGGGGGACGTTTCATACTATGAAATTTAGAGGAGAATATGGTGAAATATCAAGGTACATGTGATAACAATTTCAAGGTCTCATTCCTTATAATTTCGATGATATAGTCTATGGAATATAAGGTTTGTGGATCATCCTAAATTCAGTTTTAAACGAGTCATCTTTGAATTTTTGCTATAACTATTTTTTTGGGAATTTTCAGATAGTGAAATTTTGCGAAGACTTGGGAGACATTTCATAGTATAGGTGGTAAACATTTCAGGTTCTGGTTCTCTATACTTTTGGAGAAATAGTCCATGAAAGACAATGCTTGTGACTAATCCTGAAATCGGTTTTAAAAGAGACATCTTGACATTTTCGTTGTAACTTATTTTCGGTTATGTTTCAGACTCGAAAATTTTCATAATCATGAGGAGACATAGAGAATTATATGTCCCAAATTTTTCAGATTTTGAGTCATTAAATTTTGTGAGATATATCTTGTGAAAGTTGGGGATTTTTACTAATCCTAAAATTAGTCTTAAACAAGTCATTTTGGTATTTGTGCTATAATATTTTATCAGTAAAGGTTCAGACTGTGAAATTTTGAAGAGTTTAAAAAGTCCTATCAGAGTACCATAGGCCGAAATTTCAAACTCACAAGTGTTCAAAGTTTAGAGATATATCGAGACAAAGGTCAACCATCCACATATACTCCAAATTAAGGGTTTGAAAGGTACTTAACTTATAATTGGCATAACTTTTTATTGGAAGAATTGTTTTTGGTAATTCAAAATTTGTGACAAAGAGAAAATAGAGGAGTATTATTATTGTTATCCCACATGGCTCCAAAAAAAATATCAACACCAAATAAACCTCCAGAAATATCACGCGAGATGTCAGAAGAAAATGAAGATTTTGAAAATAGGTTATCCCAATTAATGAACCAAGTTGATGAAATGAGTGGTAGTACATTGAAACTAGTGGATTTATCATGTTCTCAGGAATCCCATAAATGGAATATGAAATAAAAAATAAGATGGATGAAAATAAGAATGACATGAAAAATAAGATGGATGAAAAGGAAAGAAGATGGATGAAAATAAGAATGGCATGAAAAAGAATATGGATTAAAATAAAGAAGAAATACAAAAATTCATGAAGGAATTGAAAAATTCCATGTCTTCCATGATCTTTCATGCTCTAGATGAGAGACTCCCTAAAGGAGATATCAAAATGCAAGGAAATCATGAAAATAGGAAGAACAAGGTTGTTGAGACTCAATCACATATGGGGAGTATTTTGTCACTTTTGGAGAGCACAAATTCTGAATCTAAAAGTCATGATTATTCATCACTCCAAGATCCACATTATCAAGGCTTCAAGTCGGCGCCAAGGAACTACTTCATTCCAAAGATCGATATGAGGAAATTTGATGGAAAAGATCCTATAACATGGATATTCCAGATGGAGCAATCCTTTCATCTACACCAAGTGCCAAGTTTACAAAAGGTACCTATTGCATCCTTGTATTTAGAAAATGATCAATTTGTTTGGTATCAATGGATTTGTGAAAGAAAAAAGAATTATATTATCTCTTGGTCCATTTTTACAGATGAATTGATATCACATTATGGAGATATTAAAAGCAATACATTCTTTAGTCAATTGATAAATCTTCAGCAAAACGACCCAGTTATAGAACACATTAAACAATTCCAAAAGCTCAATCTCAAGGCAACGAACATTCCTGAGGATAATTTGTTATATATATTTATGGGAACCTTAAAGGAAAACATTCAACATGAGGTGCATCTCTTCGAACCTAAATCCCTAGAGCAAGATTTCAATATGGCAAGGAAAGTGAAAAACAAAAATATGGCTGATAGAAGGGTGGCCACTAACAGTTATAGAGAGCACTGTGTTCCCTCTCCTAACCCCACTCAACCGACAAGATCGACACCTTAACAAATGGATGAAAGAAGACAAAGGGACTATGTTTAAATTTTGACAACAAATACAATAAGGGGCATAAACGTGGTGAGAAGAAATTATTCTACATAGACTGTGAAGAGGAAGAAGATCAAGAATTGGAACCACCATCACAAGATCTAGATCTAGAATAGACTACTCCAATGATATATTTTCATGTATTGGTCAACATTAGTACTCCACAAACACTCAAGATATAAGAATACATTAAAATGAAAAAGGTAACAATGTTGATTGATTATGGTAGTACCCATAACTTCATCAATTACAAATTAGCAAAAGATCTCAATTGCTTTGTATATCCAACACCAGAGTTTCAAGTGATGATTGCAGATGGAGGTACCATAAATTGTACTGGGAAGTGCCATAGTATTAAGCTCAATATGGGGGAGTATTTTTTAGATAGTCCCATGATTTCCATCCAAATGGGTGGTGTTGATGTTGTATTAGGGGTCCAATGGTTACGATCATTGGGAACAATGGCCCTTAATTTTCGAAATCTTTTCATGAGATTTTACTCATATGGAAAGGAAATTGAGCTTAGAGGTATCCAAGGGAAACCCTCCAAGGTGATAAGCTCTAATAGCACAACAAAATTACTCGGAAAGGAAAACCATGGTGTAAGTGTACAATTGTGCTCACTAGATGTTCAAACATCTATATCCTCTGCTCCATTAGATCTCTAAATAGTTATCAACAATCATTCCAAGGTATTGAAGAAATTCCCAAGTGTATTCCACCTACTCGAGATCATGAACATGCTATTCATTTGCAATAAGTGTACCATCTAACATTAGGCCTTACATGTATCCACATGCAAAGAAGAGTGAGATTGAGTGTATGATACAAGGAAATGTTAGAGATCAACATCATTCAAGCTAGCCAAAGTTATTTCTCTTCACCGGTGGTGATGATTACAAAAAATAATGGTTCATGGTGTATGTGTCCAGATTATAGACAACTCAACAAAATGACCACCAAAGATAAGTTTCATATTCTTGTCATTCATGAATTATTAGATGAATTGCATGGAGAAAATTTATTTACTAAGTTGGATCTTCATTATAAAATCAGAATGAGGCAATAAGACATTCCCAAAACAACTTTTATAACACATGAAAGTGATTATGAGTTTTTGGTTATGACATTTAGACTTATTAATGCACCTTCAACATTTCAAAGCTCGATGAATTCTATTTTCAAGCCCTTCCTTAGAAAAATTGTGTTAGTATTTTTTGATGACATACTAATATACAAAAAATCTTGGGAAGAACATGTACAACATGTTGACAGAGTATTACAACTATTGGAAGAGAAACAACTTTATGCAAATCCTTCCAAGTGTGCCTTTGGGGTTCAAGAAGTGGAATAATTGGGTTATATTGTATCTCATGAAGGTGTAAAAGTGGACCCTAAAAAAGTTAAAGGTATGAGGGAATTACCAATTCCCAAAACCTTGAATAAACTTAGAGGATTCTTAGGATTGACAGACTATTACCGCAAGTTTGTTAAGAACTATGGTCAAATAACATCATCTCTAACAACATTATTAAAGAAGGAAGCATTTTCTTGGACTCAAGCATCAACCAAATCTTTTGAAAAACTTAGGGAGAATATGTGTACAACTCTTATCCTGGCCACACTTGATTTCACAAAAACATTTATTGTGGAGTGTGATGTCTCAGGCCATGGAATTGGTGCAGTTTTAATCCAAGAAGGAAGGCCCATTGCCTTTGAAAGCAACCAAATTAAAGGAAAAAACTTACTCAAACCCATTTATGAAAAAGAAATGTTGGTCATACTAGATGCGGTTAAGAAATGACACCCTTACCTTATAGGAAGACACTTCAAAGTAAAAAAATATCATGATAGTTTGAATTTCTTCTTGGAGAAACGATTATCTTCAGAAGAGTAACAAAAATGGGTTACAAAGACGCTAGGTTGTGACTTTGAAATTATCTTCAGAAAACGAAAACATAATGTTGTGGCAGATGCCCTTTCAAGTAAAGAAGAAGAAACATAAGGTTTATTATGTGTTATTTCTATTCCGCAATCTAATTGGGTGGAAGAAGCAAGGATAGAATGGAAGCAAGATCAATATGTATGCAAGATCATTCAACAAATACAAGAGGACCCTGGTTTATTAGATAATTTTGTATGTAAGAATGTTTTGCTATGATATCATGGTTGCCTATATTTATGTAAGAATTCCCCACTCAAATAGAAGGTCCTTCTAGAATTGCACACTTCTCCTATAGGAGGACGTTCATGATTCCCGAAAACATACCACATGATCAAGAACGATTTTTTCTGGGAAGATCTTAAAACTGATGTTCAAAAGTTTGTGTCTGAATGTTTGGTCTATCAACAGAATAAGGGAGAGAAAACCAAGACGCTAGGTTTCCTACAACCATTAGCTATACCAAGTCAATGTTGGGAAGAAGTTTCAATGGATTTTGTTACATGTTTACCCAAATCTGAAAGAAAGACTATCAACATGGTAGTAGTGGATCAAATGACAAAGTATGCCCATTTTTTCTCTCTTTCTCGTCCTTTTAAAAAAAGTACAGTAGCCACAACATTCATGGAAATAGTTCAAAATCTACATGGAGTCCCCAAGATTATTGTAAGTGACATAGACCCAATTTTCACTAGAAATTTTTGGACTAAATTATTTTCTTGTTTGGGTACTCAATTGGCTCACAACTTATATTACCATCCTCAATCCGATGGGCAAATTGAGATTGAGAATAAATGTCTAGAAGGATATCTTCGTTGCTTTGCATATGATAAATAGAGACAATGGGTCAAGTGGTTTCCCTTGGTGGAATGGTGGTACAACACATCCTTCCATACTTCATAAAAAATGTTCCCATTTCTGACAGTTTATGGATATCATCCTCCATCCATCACATCACCCTTTAAAGGGACTATAAAGATTAAAGAAGTGGAGGACCACATAGGGAACCGACAAGAGGTTCTCAAACTATTGAAGGAAAACTTGGTTATGGCATAAAATAGGATGAAACAACAAGTAGATCAACATCACAGTGAAAGGAAATTTGAAGTGGGGATTGGGCATTGTCTCAGGCTACAACCATATAAACAGATGTCCCTCAAGCAAAAAAGACGGACAATAAATTAGCATCCAAATATTATGGCTCCTGTTATTCCCCAGTTTAGGGATAACTAAGGAGATTATGTCTCGAGGCCCACAGGTCCTAGACATGGAGTACCGAGAGCCATATCGACTTGAGCATGGCCCTGGAGGGCCCATATTTTTCTTTCTTCAACGCCTCCACTTTGTCAGCAACAACAACATCCATCACCTCGACTTGGTCCTGTAGCAGAAGTGGATATTTCTCCATGAGGTAATGAGTCCGGGTATCATGGTATGTGTCACTCTGATCCTCAAAACCTTTGAATATGTGCATTCAATTCTTTTTGATTCTAACGGGTGCTTGGATATTATACCTATCCACTTGACAATATATGGGGGAATGAAATGATATCCTAGTAAGCTTGTGCCCATAGGTTTTGAGTTTCCAGTGGGGGGATTCATGAGAATCCATCATCTTCTCCCACCATACTTACCACTTTCCATCTTTCTCCTGCTCATCCATCCCATTACACTGGTCTGGGCATCGAGTTGGCCAAATATTTAAGGGTTGTACCTTAAATTTTGGGAAGAAGGGACTAAAGGCCCAGAGGGTAAAAGTAGCTAGAAAAATATATAAGCCAAGAATTAAACCTCAAGATGCTTCGCGTAGGGATCCCCGAGAAAGCAGTAAAAAGCTTCTCAACAAGAAACAGAGGGACCCGTAAAAATAATAAAACAAGACCTGGTTATACGATAGGGGGTCTCATCACGAGTCATCCTATTAGGTCCATGGGCATCTAGCAGTATGACACTACTAGCAGCTGGTCACCACGCCAAGGTAGTGTCTCTTGGTGGCATAGCCAAGATAAAGGGGGTCTCATCACGAGACAACCTTCTCATTTTCGTGAAATGCTTGTGGGTAACATTGTCACCACTGGTCACCACACCAGGGCAGTGCCCTTTAACTAGCTTCTTGAAGAAAAAGCAATAAAAATAAATATAAAAGGAATGAATGTGCTTTTAAACATTCACATCCATGACAGGTGCAACTCACCCTCTACAGAGGCACCCATAGGTGTGTCATACATTTCCCTGCTATCACTGCACCCCTTGCCCAGACATCCCTTATCCACTTCATCCACTCACATGGCTTGGATTTGATCTCTCTCGGAAACACCCCACATATAGTGAGCATTAGCCCAATAGGACATCCTGGCATTTCCTCCAAACTTGGCTTGTAGATTAGTATAATGTCTTTGAGCACTTGTCCGGGTAAAAGGGGTTCTATGCACATGTTTAATAAACTTTATGATTATATGTGATTGACATTGCTATGATCCCTGTGACTTATGAGCCCATGGAGGGCGTATCTGTTGATGTGCAGGGCCAAACCCGATGGACAGGTACCCTTATGGACAGACATGCATGGGGAGATGATTAGTTCGGACCTCCATGGGGCTGAAATCCCATCAGATGGATGTTGAGACCCCGACAATGGGCAGAGACAAATCAAAGGTAGCTTAGCAGACCTGTACCCAGGGGGGTGTTGAGTACTCAACACACCCTAAAAATTCTATGTCCATTTCTACTTTTTGGGTACCACTTGATCTTTTGCACTGTCTGTTTCCACTTCAGTATGAAACTGTTGTCTGTTCTTATCTTTTATGTTTTCGTGTTTGAATTGTTTAAAGTCTGCTTGAACATATGAAGAATCATCTTAACTTTAAAATGGAATTAACAACTACTTAAGAAATTGACGGTCTAAAGTTTCCCCCAATTCCCTTAGGAAATTCGGCATCGGGGAAGATTAAAAGTGATGAAAATCACTTGAGAAGTTCAAAATAGCTGAGCATCGATCTTCATCGACGTCGGAAGAAGGAGGTTTTCTCGTCCCCGCGAATAAACTCCACTAAAGATATCATCGAAGACTGGTCCGTTCGGCTTCGGCAGAAAAATGAAAGAGTAAGTGTCGCACGAGTAAAGGAATAATATCGTCGATCCACGACCCCCAAAACGTTTTCGGCGTCAAAAAATTACGAATATGATAACCCACCAAGAAACTACTCACTTAAACTTTCCGTGATCACTGATCCCCGATAAAATTGGCGTCAGAAGTGTTTACTGAGAGTATATCAATGGAAATATACACAAGGATAGTAGCCGATCCCCGATCTGTACACTGGAGAGACGCGACGTGATGAGACATTTTAACCCTTAGATAGGTTAGGTATGACGCATTTAAAATGTTAGTTAATTAGTGGATCGTGCGTTAGTTGTTTTTCCGTGCGCAAATCAAAAGGGTGTTGGCAAATATTGCACAGACAACGAATGCATGTTGGCAACAGACAACGAATGCGTGTTGGCAACAGACAGCGAATCGGCAAATGGTTGCCATTGATGGCAAGTACAGTTGTGGTTGTAGTGATGGCTTGAGTACAATAGCAATGAATAGCAGCGCAGCAATAATCGGGAGGAGAAGAGTCAGTGACTGTTGGATTCCATTCAAATCTCCCGAAAGAACGAGAGTCGTTAGATTTGGTGCAGGGTCGCCGACAGCCGTCAGATCTGTAGAAGTTGTGAGGGAGATAAGCCTCGGGAGCAAGAAGAGAAGTCCCGACACGAGGAGTTGTCATCGGGATATCAGCCATCAGGAGATCGGAGTTCTCAAGGTCGTGAGAACCGGGACATTGAAAGTCTCGAAATCCCGACATAATCGGGACCGTCCATTTGGAAGGACGCGTGGCAGCGATCGGGTGCCACCGGGAGAAACTCGACAGGAGGCTTCATCGGAGTATCGGGGATTGGGACTTTGAAATGCCAAAATCACTTAACATCAAGAACCCCGAAATCGCGATATGCGATTTCGCGATTTAATCGCAGCCGTTAAAGTTAGAAGTGATCTGGACTGTTGATTCTCTACATGGAGTATCAGGGATCGGGACTTTGAAATGACAAAGTCACTTGACATCAAAAACCCCGATTTCGTGATATGCGAAATCGCGATTGAATATGGACCGTCAGATCCAGAAATGATCAGGACCGTTGATCACAGCTCGCATCGGAGTTTCGGGGATCACGAATTCAAAAGGGAAAGAACACAATGCAACAAAAACCCCGATTTCGCGATATGCGAAATCGCGATTGAATCTGGACCGTCAAATACAGAAATGATCAGGACCGTTGATCACAGCCCGTATCGGAGTTTCGGGGATCGCGAATTCAAGGAGACAAGAACACAATGCAACAGAAATCCCGAAATCGCGATATGCGATATCGCGCTTCAATTGTAGCCGTCAAGTCAAGCTCAGATCTGGACCGTTGATCTTATACCATATCGGAGTTTCGCAAATCGGGATATGGTAAGGATTGCAACATGAATTGCAAAATCGCGATATGCGAAGTCACGATGTATTTGCAGCCGTCAGATCAAGAAATGATCTAGACCATTGATCTGACTTCTTCACAGAGTTTCGGGGATTGGGATTGGTAAGTGACAAAAACTATGAACGCCAAGAATGCGAAAATCACGATGTGTGAAATCTCGATTGGATCTGAATCGTTGGATCAAGTATTGATCGAAGGGTTACTGTTCTTTCTCACACATTAACCCTTCAGTTATGAATCTGTTAAGAGAAACAAACTCATGATGACGAATCGGTTAGCGTTTCAGTTGCTAGGACAGGTGTTCTTGTTTCGACTGAGGGAAGGCGAAGTTGAACCATCGGGAAGGTATGCATAAAAGAAGATGAGACAGATTGTGTAAGGTTGGTTGTTCTGGAGGAAAAAGAATGAAACTGTAAGAAAAGAAAAAGGAGAGTATGCGCAAAATGAAATTGAACATATGTGTAGAGTGAGATTAAATGCAGAGAAGAATAACAGAGCAAGTTGAAGCAGAGCAGAATGACAAAAAAGTTGATGCAGAGAAGACCTGCTGAACAGACAGAGGAAGAGAAGAATTGCAGAATATTTTGAAGAAGATCAGACTTATAGAATAGAAAAAGATTGGTAAGAATTGATTTATCTGTGTAGTTGTCTGTGTATTCATTCTTAAATATTATAGGGAGGTTGGGAGGTGCTCGGGAGGACTTTTGTCCTCAGAGGTTCAAGTGGGAGATTGAACACAGGAAGTTGTAGCTTCCATCTGGTTGTAGCCAGAGAAACCAGGGTGGCAGGGTGGTGCTAGGGAGAACAAGTGTTCTTTGTTATACAGGTTGGAGCCTGTGTAACTGGAAGTTGGTGCTTCCATCCAGTTGGTGTTGTAACATTCAGGAAGTTGGTGCTTCCATCCAGTTGGTGCTGGAATATTCAGGGAGTTGGTGCTTCCTTCTAGTGGGTGCTAGAGAAACCAGAGAGTTGGTGCTCTCAAACAAGTTGCAGCTTGTAAAACAGAGGTAGCAGCCTCA
>ML783305.1:729172-771062 GCA_009831015.1 Picea engelmannii | reverse complement strand
ACAAGTTGCAGCTTGTAAAACAGAGGTAGCAGCCTCACATTGAGTTGGTGCTCAATTGTAAATGATGTACATAACTGAAAAAGACTGCCTATCATTTCGAAGAAGAAGAGGTTTTCTCCCTTTATGGGTTTCCTCGTGAAAATATGTCTCTGTTTGTACTTTATGTGTGACTGATGGTCTTTACTTTTACTGTCCATATGTTGTATGTTGTTGATGATCACTTGAAGGAAGATTAATAATTTTAAAAGGCATAAAATTGTTTAAGCTTATAAACAACTTATTCACCCCCCCTCTCAGTTGTTTTAGTATTTCCAACAAAGGGACCGTTTAAGCTTGCCGATACAATGCATCTCCCTCCGCACCTCCGCCGTCCACCAATTAGAATTTATTTTCAGAGATCTGGCGACAGTTTGTTTTGAATTACATTCATTACTCGTATTAACTAATTAATACGACTGATAGAATCTCTCCCATTATATTCTTTTAAGTCATTGTGTATGATCATATTCTGTGCAGCAAAGAGTTCAGAACACACATAAGAGCAAGGCTAACAATCCGGAGAAGGCTTCCAAGGGTCAGTAAGTATTAAACAACAATCATAGTAAGCATTACAGGTATGTATTGGCTTATGGTGTTTTTTTGGATTCATTTCATATGTTTCCACCCACATCTACTTTGTACGCATGTTTAAAATACCGTTTAAATTGCGGGAACAATGCCTCTGAAGAAACCCACCACTAGGAAATCCCCAAGAGCGCCAAAGCTGCAAGAACCAGAAACGGGAGAGGGCTCCTCCCCAGCAGTTGCAAGGCAATTAGAATTCGCTCCAAAACCGGTGCCTGCCATTAAGACGACCACCAAGAAGGTCTTTGTCCAGCCCCTGGCCTTCAGAGACACAGACTCGAGTACATTGAGGCAGTCCAGCAAGGTCGAGACAAGGAAGAACATGGCATTCGAACGGTGGGAAAAAGTAGTCTTAATCACATGAAGATGTCAGTCGAGTACTGTGCTAAGATGTCTCGGGACCCACACCGAGAAATCCAAGAGCAGTGGATCAGATGCAAGAAACACTGGGAGAAAATTAATAAAGTAATGAAAGATATTGACTCCCTGAGTTCGGTACCCCCGACAACTTCGTCGACCTGAGCGACATAGTGGAGTTGCATGCCAAACAAGATTTGCTATGGACCGAAGAACTCACAAAGATGGCCGATGCAAGACTAGGGCAAGTGCAACGATTTGCAGAACATCAAATCAAATCCCAAACCATGCTACAGCAGTTGGACTCCAGTCTAGCAAAGTACCAGGCACATGCAATGGACATCAGGGGGATATATGCGGCCCCGATGGAACAACACAGATTTCCATGGGCCCAAACTTGTGAAGAATTGTTTATCAGTTGGTCTGAATATGAGAGAACTAACTCTTTTCAAGAGATATCTCGAGTTGATTGTTAAAGAAACTGTTAGAAGATGATGCCACGTGGCAATTTTTGTTTTGCTTAAACTACACTTAGTCGTTAATTTTAGTTAAACTTTATTTTATAAATAAATACATCGACCAATTAGTGAAAGGTCAATGGTTGTTGTAAGAACTCTTTCTTTTTGGTTGTTAAGAATTATTTTGAAGCTGCTATGAATTGAGAAGCCCTTTTGGACCAAAGACAAACTATTTTCATCAGATGCAAGTGATTGGACTTGGAGAAGAACTACTTCCTATCTTGTTTCATGAATGATGCAGTAATGAGTAAGAGCAATTAATTATGTTGTCAAGTTATTTGGTGCAATGTTTTGATGTTCTTTGCTTTAGTGATGAAAATGAATCGTTGTGTTATTATGTGATGAATGATTATGGTAGATGAATTATGTTTCTTGTCATTATCTTATTACATATGTGCTTTGTTTTTGATAATTAGTTTCTCAGACAGTAATTGGATGCTCACATGGTTGATGTATTAGTACTAGGCCTGTGGTATAGAATCATTGTCTGCATGTTTGAGCAGCAGGTTATCCCAAGCTCAACCTCTTCCCCAGTAGTTAAAACTTAATCCTATTTGTTGTCAAGTTGGTTTATACTGGCTTGCATCTCTCATACCAGTCCCACCCAAGAGAAAATACAGAAGAGAGTAGTCCTAACTGAAGGAAGAGCCTTCACGAGAAAACACAAAGGCCATCGATAATTTGGTCGGATAGCAAGATTTGGAGAACCATTCCATCTTTAAATGTTGCAGAGTCTAATTGGGCCTCGGTGGTGGGTTTGGTTCCTACTGTTGAATCAAGGGATTTAAGACCCATCAACATAATTGGCGTTAGAAGGAGGGCCTGAGAATGAATGGTTGAATATATATTTTATATAGCATTTCAAACAACCTACATATTCGTAACAACCCACATGCATGGCTAGTCATTCACAAGACAACCCACACACGTTGAGTACTCCCGAAGCGGGTAACCCGCCCTAGCCCAAGGAAGAACCTTTTCACCCTGAAATACCTTATGCCCTTCCTCACGAGGAAGTAAATAAATTCAAAAGAATCACAAGAGCCTATGCCCGACAGATCAGTGCGTTGTCCTTAGCTCCCATACTCCCTTGAAGAAAACAACAAAGCAGACCAGTGGTTAGCACTCCCGACGAGGTTTTCATACACTCTGTAGAAGACTTAATAGATTTCACGATTACTGAAATCCAAGAACCTCTTGATTTGATACCCGAAACGTCGGTCGACGACGTCTCTGAACTGGATGACTTTTCGGAAGAAGAAGAGTTCAACTTGGATTCCGAAGATATGGAAGGTAATAACGACCATGAGGAGGAAAGGGAAATCCCACTTTAGAACAACCAACCTTGGTTGGTCGGAGACGATGTGGCCGTCCCTGGATGAGTACATAATCTTCCCCGACACCCGAAGAAGATGCTTCCCAAGTACGACCCCGATACCTCAGGTTTGCTTGAAGATCATATCAAGAAGTTCATACTCGCGATCAGACTTATGAACGTTCAACATGAAGACGTAGTCTGCAGACTTTTCCCCTACACGTTTGAAAATTCAGCTTCCACGTGGTATTTTAATCTGCCAGTAGGATCTATAACCAGCTAGACCAAGTTCTAGAAAGACTTCCTAGATAAATTTGTGGAGGAAACTACTACGGGAGCTCTGATGGCTGAGTTGTTCGCAACCACCATGAGTCCGAAAGAAAGGGTCAAAGATTTCAATCAAAGATTCATGACCATCTTAAACAAATTCCAGCCCACGGCAAGACCAACTTAGGAGTTGCAAATTGAGGTTTATGCTAACACACTCTCGGCTTCTATTTCTATGTTTGTAAAAAGAGTTGCTAAGAAAACCCTGGTGGAAAATTTTGAAGAGGCCAAGACAATATAATTCCAGATGAAAGGATGTAAAGAAGGCCATGCCTCTCTAGTAAAGAAAGAAACCCAACCCCCTCCTAGGAGAGGACTCCTTTTAACTAGACAATTGGGGAAACCAACTGAATAGACTCCCGACAAGGGGAATGGAGATATAGAAGCTCTACAATGCATGGTTAAGAAATTATCAAATGAGATCATAGACATGAAGAGAAATGCAGGAGAGAGAAACCAAGGCCAAAGGCCCTATAATCCTTTCTTTAAAATAAACCCGTCTTTCAAAGCAATTGAACCTCCCCCAACTAACTTAAATATTGATCTAGGGAATGTCACGTCTGATTCTTTCTGTACTTATCATAAGGAAAACCACTTTGAAAGAGACTGCCCTCAATGGGTACATGCCATGAATTTGATGGCCAATCGGTTTCTAGATGAAGTCTCCCTAACCGAACATCCAAGCAGTTCGGTTATGAATATTGCTTACCAGGAAGAGATTGATCCACCACGAGATATAACCATGCTGATATGGTATCCCAACCTGATCATGCCTTCCGACAACCTGTTTGAGTCTCAAGAACAATCAACATAAGTTTTGGTGGTACAGACACGCAGTAAGGGTCCTCCTGGCTCGAAAGATATCGACGCCACCCATGCCTCGAAAAGTAAGTTAACTCCCGACCACCCAAAAACATCCTCTGCTCTCAGTAAAATTCCTATAAGCATTCATACCCAGGAGTCACCCAAACTAGAGTACAACGTGGTCGAAGATTTGAAGAAGCTAAAGGATAATATATTAGTTATGGACATATGCAGGATTCCTTAGCAGAAGGACTTTCTGTTACAAGCTTTGAACTCAGTAGAAAACCCGACAGTGAGTAATGGTCTGGAAAGAGAGTTGTCTCCCACAAATCTGGTGGGCAAACCAACTGTGAATGCATGTTCAAGAGATAGAAAGGAAAATCCTTTTGTCCCACCGTTCCTCTTAACGTTTGAAGTCTTCAATAGAAACCTTCATAACTGTTTGGTAGATTTTGGAGTGTCTTCCAACGTCATGCCCTTGTCTGTTTTCAAAAAAATAAATGTCATTCCTCTCAAGAGTGATAAACATGTCATACAACTAGACATAACCCAGATCAAAGTCATAGGAGAAATCAAAGATGTGGTGATCATAATATTGACACATCCCACGTTTGTATAGGTGATTGACATCATTGTAGTACAGAGGCATATGGGATATTATTGAGTCAAGATTGGTCTCAAAAGCTAAACGGGTACTTCAGTACAGACTGGGAACACCTTTGGCTACCACTGAAGGGATAAAAGAACATGATCATAATTGATAGGGAGAGATATCTGAAACATATGGTCACTGATCTAGAAACCCCGAACGAACCCTCATCCACAGATTTCCCCATATTGGGCAATTATTCCTACGATTCCTACTTTGAAAACTTTGCTCTTCTCTTGTCCGACGTTCCTCTTACCCAAAACTCTGAAATGTTTTTTCAAGAGAAGTCACCGATACCGACAAGAGACACCCTCTTCTGTCAAAACCTTATGCTGGAGATTACAGAACAAAAGATAGGAAGGCACGAAATTAACAAAGGAAAGGAAAAGAGAGATTGTTGTTCACAAATTTGGACCCTCTATTTTGATGGATCTAAATCCCAAGAAGGGTTAGGAGCAGGGTGCATCCTCATCGATCCTAAAGGTAAACATCATTTCTTGTCCTATAGGCTAGAGTTCAAATGTACCAACAACACTGTCGAATATGAAGATCTAGTACAAGGATTAAAGAAAGCCATAGATTTGAATGTTAGAGAATTGAATGTTTTTGGAGACTCTGAAATTATTGTTAGACAAGTAAGAAATACTATACATTGTAATTCTCCTCACCTGAAGGACTATCAACAAGAAGTGCATAGGTTAATAGAGAACTTTGAAGCCTTCAATATTACAACGATTCCCAGAGTGAATAATTTTCTCGCTGACTCCTTGGCCACTGCTGCTTCCAGGCTGTCGCCTCTGGAAGATTATGAAGCCTCCATATTCACTGTGGAGCTACTCTACAAACCGTCGGTACCTAATAACATTTTCAATTGGAAAGTCTTTGAAGGAGATGAACAGATCATAAAATTCTTGACTAACCAAGACAATTTCAAAGATATGGCTATTGACGATGAAGTATTCCAAGAGCAATCAACAGAGACCGATCCTTGAACAAGACAACCTATGGATAAATCAAAGGCTCACACAATCCCAAAAGGGATAGCTAATCTAGAAAATCTGTTTGATCTGAAAGAGCGATTTAAGGGACCTAAAAATGCAAAGACCAATAACTCTTGTCCCCTGCATGAAACTATAAATCTTGGGACCCCAGAGAACCCAAAGAATGTGAATCTCCGCAAGACTATATCTAAGGAAGAAAGGAAAGCTTATCTCAAATTGTTCGGACAATACCAAGATGTCTTAGCATGGTCCTATAGAGATCTAAAAACGTATGACACCTGCATCATTCAACACACCATCCCATTAAAACCTGAAGTGAAACCTTTCCAACATAAGCTCTAAAAGTATCACCCATCCCTGGAACCTCTCATGTATCAGGAATTAAAGAAGCTTTTAGATGCAAATAACATTTTCCAGGTTAGACATTCTGCATGGGTAGCAAATATGGTCCTGTGAGGAAAACATCGGGTGAAATCCGCCTATGCGTAGATTTTAGGAACCTCAACAGAGCTTCAGAGAAGGACAATTACCCAGTCTCGCCGATGGAACAACTTCTACAGACCGTGTCTAGCTCATATATTTTTTCTCTACTAGATGGTTTCTTAGGTTACAACCAAGTCCTAGTTTCAGAGGAAGATCGTTTAAAAATCACCTTCCGAACCAAGGGGGGAACCTTCGCTTATAAACACATGCCTTTTGGGTTAATTAACGCAGGAGGGACCTTCCAAAGGGCCATGGACGTGGCTTTCCCCGGGGACTAATCAATAAATGTGTGGTAGTGTATCTAGATGACGTAACAATGTATTCAAAGAATAGAGAAGAGCACATCCAACACTTAATTCAGATTTTCGAAAGGTGTAGGAAATACGGTATATCCTTAAACCCTAAGAAAAATATCTTTGGGGTCGAGGAAGGTAAGCTGTTAGGTCACATTATATCTCAAGTAGGTATTCACATAGATCCGGAAAGGATTAAGGCCATATCTCAACTTCCCTTGCCCCATAACAAGAAAGCTATGCAATCCTTTTTCGGGCAAATCAATTTTGTGAGGAAGTTCACTCCCGATTTCGCAGAAATCATCAAACCCTTACAAAAGATGATTCGCAAGGACACCAAATTTAAGTGGGATGATGAGAGAAAATATGCCTTCAGCAATATTAAAGCTTCTATATCTCGGGCCCTAGTGTTGCAAAGTCTCGATTTCAATAGAGACTTCTCCCTTTATACTTTCGCCTCCGACCAATCGTTAGCTGCAGTTTTGACTCAGAAGAATGACAAAAACAATGAGGCCCCAGTGTCGTTCATGAGCACTAATATTCAAGGAGTTGAGCTCAACTATCCTGCTATAGATAAACAGGCCTATGTGGTATATAAGGCAGTAAAACATTTTAGGTCTTACATCCTCAAGAATCACACTAAGGTGATTGTGCCACACCCTGCAGTCCGATCCTTGTTTACCCAACAAGAAATGGGGGAAAGAAGAGGGAACTGGATGGCGGTATTCTAGGAATTTGACCTAGATATAAAACCTGTCAAATTAGTAAGAGGACAAGGG
Source organism: Picea engelmannii (assembly GCA_009831015.1). NCBI lineage: Eukaryota > Viridiplantae > Streptophyta > Pinopsida > Pinales > Pinaceae > Picea > Picea engelmannii. Next base: position 763,912 of record ML783305.1, on the reverse strand, counting down.
TTATGCAAGCTTGCAGTCAAAGCCCAGGACCAAGTAAATGAAGATTCAGAGTGGGAGAACAAAATGGCACTATGGTGTGGCGAAGTATCATACATCTCCCCAGGACAAGAGTCTTGGTACAAGGATTTAACTTATCTTCTACATCACGAGACTTGTCCTGAAAACCTCAACCCTAGGGAAAGGAGAGCCCTCAGGTTAAAATCTGCACAATATCGCCTTATAAATTCGGTACTCTTCCGGATCAATTATGACAAAGTACTATTAAGATGTCTCGAATGTGAAGACATAGACAAAGTGCTGAAGGAGCTCCATGATGGCCCCGTCAGGAGACTTTTGCAGGAAACACCACCGCTCATAAGATTCTGAGAGCCGACTATTATTGCCCCACTTTGTTCAAAGACGCTCATACTTACACTAGAAACTATAAGACTTGTCAAATAAGCATTGGAAAGGAGAAGAGAGTAGTAGTCCCACTCCAACCTGTGACTTTCTCTAGGCCTTTTGAGCAAAGGGGGTTGGATATCATAGGAGAAATTACACCTAGCTCTCCAAAACTGCACAGGTACATTCTTACTGCCACCGATTATTTCACAAAATGGGCAGAGGCCATTCCTCTGACTCATGTAAACGAGAAGGTAGTGATCTAATTCATAGAACAACAACTAATCACAAGGTTTGGTGTCCCTTATGTTCTGGTCTTTGATAATGCAACTTATTTTTCTTCCACCCTATTGACGGAGTTTTCTCTGGACAAAGGAATCATAATTAAGTACTCTGCAAATTATTACCCCTAGGGAAACGGTGTGGCAGAATCAACTAATAAGAACCTGGTGAGAATATTAAAAAAGACGGTTGCAGGTAACCAAAGAAATTGGCATAATCTAATCCATAATGCTCTATGGGCTGATAGAGTCACACCCAAAGAAGCTATATGGAATTCCTCGTACTTTTTGGTCTACGGGCAAGAAGCCATCTTCCCAAATGGGCTCTATCTTCCATCTCTTCAACTAGCCCAAGATTCCAGCGAGGAACTTTCAAAGGACTACAGGAACCCAAAAGACAGAGCTAGTGAAGGATCCACCTTAACCATTTCACTTTGCAAATAAACAGACATCCTCCTCTCCCCACTCACTCAGGGCATCATGCTAAAATAAAATTGATATTATCAAAAGAGTTAACAATAGGGGAGGGTATGCAGATATCTTCTTCGGGGCTATGGACTCTCGCTAGCAGTGGAGCAAGGTCTATGATGTCGGGGTGATTCATCCGGGGCTATGGACGCTCGCTGGCAGCAAAGCGACACCGAAGCAGGTGATTAGAGGTAATTAAAGGCTTCATGCTTGTGGATACTTTGCTAAAATTTTGTAAAAAGGGGGCATGAGTCGAGGTCAAAGGAAATGAAGGAGGAAAAGGGTTAAAACCCCATAGGTAGACCCGGAAGCATCAACCGAAGAACTTCAAATGCATAGGTTAAGAGGTTCTGATTTAAGACTAGTTAAGATTCTCCACCAGCTTTCGTATTAGCCAAGCCTTGAAGGAGGAACAAAGATTCTGCTTTGGCCCAGTGAATCGCCATTTGTTGAGTACTCAACACACCTTAAAAATTCTATGTCCATTTCTACTTTTGGGGTACCACTTGATCTTTTGCACTGTCTGTTTCCACTTTAGTATGAAACTACTGCCTGTGCTTATCTTTTATGTTTCCGTGTTTGAATTGTTTAAAGTCTGCTTGAACATATGAAGAATCATCTTAACTTTAAAAGGGACTTAACAACTACTTAAGAAATCGACAGTCTAAAGTTTTCCCCAACATGCTTAGGAAATTCAGCTTCGGGAAAGATTAAAAGTGACGAAAATCGCTTGAGAAGTTCAAAATAGCCGAGCGCTGATCTTCATCGACGTTGAAAGAAGAAGGTTTTCTCGTCCCCGTGAATAAACTCCACTAAAGATATTTCCAAAGACCAATCCATTCGACTTCGGCAGAAAAATGAAAGAGTAAGCATCGCGCGAGTAAAGGAATAATATCGCGGATCGACGACCCTCGAAACGTTTTCGGCATCGGGAAATTACGGAGATGATAACCCGCCAAAAAGCTACGCACTTAAACTTTCCGCTATCACCGATCCCCGATACCATCGACGTCGGAAGTGTTTACCGGGAGTATATCAATGGAAATATACACAAGGATAGTAGTCGATCCCCAATTTGTACACTGGAGAGACGCGACATGATGAGACATTTTAGCCCTTAGATAGATTAGGTACGACGCATTTAAAATGTTAGTTAATCTGTGGATCGTGCATTAGTTGTTTTTCTGTGCGCAAATCAAAAGGGACCGTTTAAGCCTGCCAATACAATGCATCTCCCTCCGCGCCTCCACCATCAACCAGTTAGAATTTATTTTCAGAGATCCGACGATAGTTTGTTTTGAATTACATTCATTACTCATATTAACTGATTGACACAACTGATAGGATCTCTCCCGTTATATTCTTTTAAGTCATTGTGTATGATCCTATTCTGCGCAGCAAGGAGTTCAGAACACACATAAGAGAAAGGTTAACAATCCAAAGAAGGATTCCAAGGGTCAGTAAGTATTAAACAACAATCGTAGCAAGCATTACAAGTATGTATCGGCTTATGGTGTTTTTTCGACTTCATTTCGTATGTTTCCACCCAACGCTACTCTGTACGCATGTTTAAAAGACCGTTTAAATTCCAAGAACAATGCCTTCGAAGAAACCCACCACCAGGAAATCCCCAAGAGTGCCAAAGATGCAAGAACTAGAAACAGGAGAGGGCTCCTCCCCAGCAGTTGCAAGGCAATTAGAATTCGCTCCAAAACCAGTGTCTGTCATTAAGATGACCACCAAGAAGGTCTTCGTCCAGCCCCCAGCCTTCAGAGACATAGACTCGAGTACATTGAGGCAGTCCAGCAGGGACGAGACAAGGAAGAACATGGCATTCAGACGTTGGGAAAAAGTAGTCTTAATCGCATGAAGATGTCAGTCGAGTACTGGGCTAAGATCTCTCGGGACCCACACTGAGAAATCCAAGAACAATGGATAAGGTGCAAGAAACACTAGGAGAAAATTAATAAAGTAATGAAAGATATCACACTCCCCGAGTTCGGTACCCCCGACAACTTCGTCGACCTGAGTGACATAGTGGAGTCGCATGCCAAACAAGATTTGCTATGGACCGAAGAACTCGCAAAGATGATCAATGCAAGACCAGGGCAAGTGCAACAATTTGCAAAACATCCAATCAGAGCCCGAACCATGCTACAACAGTTGGACTCCAGTCTAGTAAAGTATCGGGCACATGCAATGGACATCAGGGGGATATATGCAGCCCCGATGGAACAACACAGATTTCCATGGGCCCAAACTTGTGAAGAACTGTTTATCAGTTGGTCCGAATATGAGAGAACTCACCCTTTTCAAGAGATATCTCGGGTTGACTATTAAAGAAACTGTTAGAAGATGACGCCACGTGACGATTTTTTTGTTTTGCTTAAACTGCACTTATCTGTTAATTTCAGTTAAACTTTATATTATAAATAAAGACATCGACCAATTAGTGAAAGGTCGATGGTTGTTGTAAGAACTCTTTCTTTTTGGTTGTTAAGAATTATTTTGAAGCTGCTATGAATTGAGAAGTCCTTCTGGGCCAAAGACAAACTATTTTCATCAGATGCATGTGATTGGACTTAGAGAAGAACTACTTCCTATCATGTTTCATGAATGATGCAGTAATGAGTAAGAGCAATTAATTATGTTGTCAAGTTATCTGGTGCAATGTTTTGATGTTCTTTGCTTTAATGATGAAAATGAATCGTTGTGTTATTATGTGATGAATGGTTATGGTAGATGAATTATTTTTCTTGCCATTATCTTATTACATATGTGCTTTCTTTCTGATAATTAGTTTCTCAGACAGTAATTGGATGCTCACATGGTTGATGTATTAGTACTAGGCCTGTGGTATAGAAGCATTGTCTGCATGTTTTAGTAGCGGGTTATCCCAAGCTCATGCTCTTCCCCAGTGGTTAAAACTTAATCATGTTTATTGTCAAGTTGGTTTATACTGGCTTGCATCTCTCATATCGCTCCCACCCAAGAGAAAATACATAAGAGAATAGTCCTAACTAAAGGAAGAGCCTTCACGAGAAAACACAAAGCCCATCAATAATTTGGCCGGATCTCAAGATCTGGAGAACCATTCCATCTTTAAATGTTGCAGAGTCTAATTGGGTCTCGGTGGCGGGTTTGGTTCCTACTGTTGAATCAAGGGATTTAAGACCCATAAACAGGGGGTTATTCCCTTTCCACCATGATGTTGGCCTTAGAAGGCCCATGACGTCACCTAGGACACCTATAACGCCATCCAACACTTGTGGATATTTTGGGAGGCAGTTATGTGCCAAGTGGCACGCGTGGCAGGTTTTGGAGGTGCAAGGAGGCCAAACATTTTTCTCCAAGAGGCCAATGTTTCCCTAAAGGAGTCTAACATCACCCTAAAAGGGCATGATGCCACCTTTTATGCTTGATTAAGGTTTTAATTATGACATTTAATGTAAAACAATATTTTGATGTATTTTTGGCCATGTCGGCCTTTTGTGACCTAAAAATAAAATTAAGGTCATTGTTATTGTATAAATAGAGAGCTAAAACTCTCTTTTTCTCATCATCTTTTACTCACCACTTGGTGAGGTCTGAAATTTGCGGCCCTCATTAGGGTTTTGGTTGAGATCGTGGTGCACTTGTTGAAGGAGGCTTATTTTGGTGATCTTTGGCATTTTTCTTGGTGGATGGTTTATAACTAGGGTTTGGCTTGATGAATACTTGGTGAATGTAAGTGAATTTCTGCAATCCTTCCCTTACTTGAATGGTTATAGTATTTTTTACTTGCATTTTGTTAATGAAATTATTGGATTAAACCCTAGAGATCAAGCACTTGTTATAGTCCATGTTCCAATTGTTATGTACCTACTAGATTATGCTAAGGAGCCATTTTTATTGAAGTCATTACTAGGGCCTTGCCTTTGCAACACCCTAGCACTTGCCACTTCATCTAGCCGATTTTACTTTGTTATTGAGCTAAAGAAGGAGGAAAACGTGCTAAGGCCTAGGGTTACCTACACCTTAGTAAATTGTTTTCCCCTAGGGTTGATGGTTGAAGCCTTGGCTTACCAACACTTCACCATCAAATTCCTCTTGTCTTTGGCCCTACTATTATTGTATTGTTCCTTCAACTCTTGCCGCTACTTTTGACTCCATTTTCCCTATGAATGCAATGGTCTTAGACTACTTGCTTGAGTGCCTTGATCACCCCCTTCAAAATCCTTGAACAACTACTAATACCTTCTAACCCTAGCTTAGATTAACCTACTAACCTCATTGCTGCTATTATCCATTTGAGTCATAGTTAAAATTTGCAACATTTTAGCTTGTTTAAGCAATTGAGAGATTGGCTAATGCATAGTATTATTTGCTTATGATGAATGTTGGTGTTATGACATTGATGATAAATCATTCTTTCTCATCCTGAAGCTTTTATAAAGCATTTATTGTGAAGTATTGTCTTATAATTATCACTGCTATACATCTTTGTTTGTTTCATCAATGTATTAGTCAATTGCTTTTATCAAGAAATTCTCTGATTATATGAAGTACTAACCGACAAGTATCTTTGCAAATATAGTTTTATGTTGCTTTGTTTCGGGCAGGTACACTTCTGGTATTATTATCTCTTTATTGGTTGTTTAGCCGGACTTTCTGATCGGTGGTGACTTGTGAGAGGGAAACTTTTACTTATCCTTTATCCTTTTCCTTCTCAAAACCCCAGGTCACCGGGGACATCTCCCCTGGGCCTACCACCCGAAATAGAAAGAGACATCCTATTGAGGTGACAATGATAGGATAGTCTCTCGTTACGTCAATTTGTCTTCATTCACCTTTCCTTCCTACCAAAGTACAAATTGTGCGATAACAACTCCTATAAGGTTTTTCAAAGGATTTGAAGTACGACTTACAAATTGGAGTTGCCTCCATCTTCATGTGTACATCCAATATTCCATGTTTCTTGCTTAAAGAAGGTCATCAACAAGTACAACACTATTCCACTCCAAAATATTTTACCAGAGATTAATGAAGAAGGGAAAATCATACCAGAACCAGAAACAATCCTTGAAATAAGGATTAAGCAGTTAAGAAATCGAGAAATTATAGAGTACCTAGTCAAATGGAAGAACCTACCAGTGGTATAGGTGACATGGGAAGATGAGTTCTTCTTGCAAAAAATCTTGTGGTTAGCCAAGTGTTGAGGACAACACTTGTTTGAAGGAGAGGGGCATGTTAAGCCCTAAACAAATCTCCATGTTATGCATAAAACCCCTTGTTAAGCCCTAAATATTCAATTATTACATTTATAGTGTTATATTTGTATGTAGGCTAGAACCCTTCGTTGAACCCTTTCATTATAATTGCACACACACACGCACCAATGCGACCTAGTCTTAGGATAAACATATCTCATCTCATATTGTCTTCTGAATTGGATATATTGTAAAATAAGGTTTCCCCCTCAAAGTGGACTGTATTCATTGACTTCTTATCATTTTTAAGGCATTGGATCATAACAGGGTCTCTGACCATATCATAATTTTGCCTCAGTTAGAGAAGGTAGCGGACAAGCCTCTAGGGCCTTTCAAGTTCATTTCTTTTTTGTTATATGATTCATATTTTTAGAAAATTGTTTAGGGGGGATGGTCTCACATTGTTGATAGACTATATGACTCAACCTTGCACCAATTCAATGATAACCATAAGAGGATTACAAATAAGAGAATTGAATGGGAAAAAACAAAATATAGGGATTCTTATGAGTAGATTTGGATCCTAGATTAAGATATCACAAGTCCCTTTAGATCAAATATGAATGGTATATTCTAGAAATATGAATTGGGGAATTTAAAACATATGGAAGTAGTCAAAAGACAACTTTTAGATTGGGAATAATTTGAAATGGAGGTAAAATAATAGAGCAATCTGGTTGGCTCGGGGGGGATGAGAATACTCTATTCTTCTGTGATTATGAAAAATGAGAAGGTGTGCTAATTCTATTTGGAGTATGAAGAATGAATATGGGGAACAAGTTCATAGATTTAGGGATATAACAGAGGCAAGGAACAATCATTTTAAATATTTATTTAAGGAACCTAATATAGATAATATAGTTGAGATTATTAAGATGGTTGTTTTTCCCTAGTTTTGTTAGTCATGAATAAAACATGGATCTTATGTATGAGATATCACCGGTGGAGTTAGAAGGGGTGATTGATTTATTTTATAAGGAGAAGAACCCTAGACCTAATGGATGGCCTATTGAGTTCTATTGGAGTTTTCTTGAGTTGATGGGGAATGACCTATTGAAGGTTGTAGAAGAGTATAGGAAGTCAAGGAAGGTGTTGGGGGCTATGAATTCTACCCTTTTAGAATTGATACGTAAGAAGGATGTATCGAGTTCCTTTGATGATTTCAGGCCAATATATCTTTGTAATGTTGTATACAATATCATCTCATAGGTCATTGCCATAACACTCGAGCTTATTCCTTCTCCTACTATATCACATGAGTAATTTTGGTTTGTGAATGGAAGACAAATGTATGAGGAAATTGGTATTGCAAAAGAAGGTCTACCTTCCATAAAGGTAAGGAAACTACCCTCCTTCATCATCAAATTAGATATTTCTAAGACATTTGACAAAGTAAGTTGGACATATTTAAGATTGATGATGCTCCATGTTGGTTTCACTTGTGATTTTGTGAATTTGATGGTAGGTTATTACTCTCTTGTCTCCTTTTTGTTACTCATTAATGGATCTACCACTGATTTTTTCCATCCCATTAGAGGAATAAGGCATGGTTGTCCTCTTTGTCCTCTTATTTTTCTTTCGATTGTTGAGGGTTTATGAAATAGTTTGTTATATGAAAAATCCAATGGCCTACTCAAGGGAATCAAGATAGGAAACATTTTTTTCTTGACTCATCTCTTCTTCGTCAACAATGTTCTAATGTTTAGTGTTGTCTCTCTTAGAGATGTTGGGATGGAAGTAAATGAAGTTAAATCATATATTTGTTTTAGAAGATGGTTCAAGTCAAGAAGATACTATCAAGGATTTGTTGCCCTTTCATGAAGAGGATATCCTCTTGAGTTTTAGATACCTAGGGTTCCAATTGAAAGTCAATGAATATGGATTCATGGACTGGTTATGGAGATATAGAAAGATTAAGAACATACTATCCTCTTGGTATACAATATTAATAGAAATCCTTGGATTACATTACTAAGGGGATATCACATAAAAACACGAGGAATATATTCAATTTTCTTTGGACAAGTAAACAAGAAAAGGATAACATGGCTTTGGTGAGATGGGAGAGGCTTCCTCAACTAAAAAAGTGTGGTGGATGGAGCCTCAAGATCACATTTCACTTTGGCAAGGCCCTTGCTATCAAGATCCTTTTGAAGTTGATGTCTGGGTCAAGGTTGTGGAGAGAAGTAATTTTTCATAAATATATTAAACCTCAAACTATAGAGGATTGGATTTTTTCTCCAAATAAAAATTTCAACAATGTTTGCATCATTTGGAAAGAACTAGTTCAAGAATTCCCTTTATTGGGGAATCAACTTGCTTGGAAAGTAGGTACTGCTGCAAATATTCACCTTAGCATTGATACATACATAAGAATAGAGAGCCTTTCAATTTATCACGAGGGAGTTATCATGAGGGTTAATTACATCCTTACAAATTTCAAATATTATAAATTTGGTTGATGTGGGGGTTCTAGAGGTTCCCAATAATTAGGGTAGTGGGTGGATGAAGGCGTATGATTTAGGTGTGGTTAACCATAATGTAGAGGAATGTAATGCTTATGTATAAATGAAATCCTCTAGTTTCATCATTTTGAGAGAGGAGGAAGACCATTTCCCCTGGTCAAAAAATCCTATGGGGAGTATTTTACTACAAGTTCTGGGTATTAGACAATGTTCACTGATGATATTGGAATACAATTTAAATTGTGGTGGAAGAAAGTGTGGAAATTCATAGTGCCCCTAAAATAAATACTCTTTGTTTGGATAACATTATCTAACAAGGTCCTCACTTGGGACAATCTAATAAAAAGATCATTTGAAGGCCCTAGAATGTGCCAAATGTGCATATGTTCTTTTAAATATATCTCACATGTATTGGTGAGTTGTCATTTCTCTTTCAAGGTTTGTGTAGTTTCAATTACACTAACTGGTGGGAAAGGAGTGTGGATTGCTATAAACTTGGAAGAGGCATTAAAGATCCAATGGGATGATATTGGTTTAGCAAAGCATTAATCCCTCCCACTAGTCATTTGCTAGGCATTGTGGTTGACGTGAAAGCTATGATCTTTGAGGATTCAATTGAAATCCCATTTACATGTTTTTATAAAATTTAGTATTCATTATTCAACACAATAAATCTTCCCAAACAAATGCAAACTGCAAATCCTTAATTAAAACCATGGTAGAAATACATAAATATGCATTTCAAAATTTACACTATTAAAAGAAAAAAATTTCATGTAAAAAACAAAATTTTTCATTAAAAAACAAAATACTCTAATTACATCACAAGAAAAAATTTCTATATTCATGATAACAAATTTCAGTCTATTAGCAGAGTAGTCTAGCCAATGTGGTTCCCAGATTCCTTCATCACGAACCACTAGCAACTTAAATTCCCAAAATTTTCCACGATAGTGTGGTCCCTTTTGTGATGTTCAACCCCCCCTTTGCATGACGAACTTAAGGTTCAACTCTACGATAACATGGGATTATTCTCTTACTATCCTCCCCCTTGGTCTGCTCCTTGATATGTTGATCATTTAATGTATTCCTGATCTTTACCTCTATACAATGATATTAGTTCTAATCTTCTTCCCGTCAACTTATCAAATTCCTTTTTATTATTTTCTCATCAAATCTACACAACAAAACAAATATTAAATAACAAAAAGAAAAAAAAAAAATTAATGTGAAAATTTAAAAAAAGACAAAAATAAACAAGCCACTTTATCAATCCACCACATATTCTCCTTTACTATGGCCTTGTATCAAACAAAATCTCCCCATTCTTCATGCAGTGCACAAGCTTGCAATTTGGTTATGTCACTGAACGTTGTCATTCAGTGCGATCTAGTAAAAAATCAACAATTTCCATAAAATCGTGGCAGATTCCCTTGTGATTTTATTTAACAAACTTATTTTGAAGGGTCGAGTGGACTTTTGTATGGTTGGCAAGGTATTAATGCAAACGTGGTGATTTTCTTACAAAAGTAGAGACTTTGCAGTGAATTATTGAATATATATATATGAATATATATATATATATATATATATATATATATATATATATATATATTCAACAAAACATGTTATATTTTGAGATAAAAATTTCACGATTTTTTTTTACTTATGAAAATATATTACAAACAAATATTTACGAAGAAAGAATTCTCAAAATTTAAAAAATCATATAATTTTATAACAAATTCCTTTAAAATTTTTAAAATGTAAAAAATAAGGATTTTATAACAAACTTTTTTTTAAATCGTTAGAATGTAATAATATAAAGAATTTATAACCATCTTTTTTAAGTTGTCAAAATAATGTGATCCATATAAAATTTTATAAGATTTTCAATAATCTGAACCATTTAGAATTAGAATTGAGCAAAATTTCTAGAATTTTTTTTTTTTTTTTTGAGAAGAAACGATTTGTTTGAAATTTGAAATCTTGTATCTTAGAAGGAAGATGCATCTCTAATACATTGTCTAAGTGTTAATAGAGACAAATAAAATTCTTTGATTTCTTAATTAGAATTGAGTTTAAATTATTAAAGTGTTAAGAGAGTCCAAAAAAAAGTTCTCTGCATGTTCGCCTCCCTTCTCGTTGCTTGCTTTTGAAGATTCAAAGCATCAGACACGAGGCAATAGTAGAGGAAGCAACCATTACTGAGTGAGTGAGAAGCAACGGGTAAATAGTAAATAGTACCACATTAAGAGTCCCAGATTGGGCCAAAGGCCGGGATGCCCGCAGCTTTACATCCATTCACCACATCCCTGCTTCCTCTCGGATTGCTGGTCACAATCACCACTTCAGCCTCCCACCTTATCACTGCTTTCACGGTCAGATCTGGAACGTTCGACCAACATCATGTGCTCCTTCCTCCCGTCAGATATGATCCCAAACGCGTGTCGTTCTGACAGAGGTGATCGGCTAATTCTGCCCAGGACGCCTGATTCTATTCCGCCAGTGAATTTGATTAGGCTTGCGTGACTGGAAGGTGCACACACTTTCACCGGAACTCTTTTCACGCACACCCATGGGAAGATTATCAACAACGTTATGGTTAGAGTGAACCAGAAGTCATGCTGCTTCACAAGACTCGAACAAGCCTTAATTGAGTTATTTTAATTTTTTTTTTAAATTATAAAATTGCGAAAAATAGATAATTTTTTTTTACCAAAAGTTTAAGGTTAGTAAAAAAATAATGTGTTATTCAAATTCAAAATATTCAGTTGGTTTTCACTCTTTAACATATACTCTTTCAAGAAACATATGAAACATTTTAAGATTTAGCTTTTAGTCTAATTATTTTAATCCACCAAAACGCCAAGTTAATTCATTTATGCATTGAAAACCAAATCTTGACGTAAGTGTCGAAACATCGTAATAACCCACTCCTATGTAAACAGAGGTAAGAAGCCACTCTGAGTAAGTCCTTATAAGCATGTAAACAATATTGAATGATAAAAAAGAAAACAAACTCAATTGTCACAACCATTATGCATGTGAGGAAAATGCGATGAAACAACTATCATGACGCAACAAGCTTGTCACCAAAATTGCGATCATCAAATTACATGTATTAGTGGTTCCTCACTCCCATTCAAAACATACATGCAATTACACTAATGACTTTATTCCAATAGCATTACATCATCAAGTTGTCGTCCCATAAAAAACCCCCATAAAGAATCGATCATAAGAAGCACTCAAAACCAACTATCCGAGAAATAAAATAATCCCTTTAAATAAAGAGAAACAAGAAAAAAAACATTAATTTAAAAATTCAATGGGGGGCCTTTAATTTTGCTAAAAATTAAGGGGGTTTGAAGAGGGTTCAACAAATGACTACTAACTGGGGGAACCAATTCTCTCTGTTATTAATATAATGAGGTTTTATTATTAAAAACCAAATGATAAGTTTCAAAAGATTCTTAAACATTGTAAGATCTTGCGGGTCCCACACAAGGCAAGTTTAATTGTGTAAATAAGAACATTCCGAGTACTTAATATCCACTCTATCTTTAAACAATGAATCCAAAAATAAGGAAAATTTAATTTAAACTATCCTCATACAGTTGAATAGAAAAGGTACAACTATGAAGTTTTATGATAATCAAGCATCTATAATGGTCTACAATCTACCACTTTTTATAGGCATTGCTTCGCTGCTCACAAGTGTTCATAGCCTCAACAAAGGTGTCTTGGTACCGTACAATTATGGCCCCGCTACCAGTGAGCATCCATAGCCCCGATGGGTTTACTTGTACTTCCCACACTTTGCAGTGCTTTCAACTTCCTTATATTAATTAATTTGACCCTTTAGATTTGATTTGTAGAAAATTGTAATATACAATTGGGTGAAGGGAGTAGGGTGGTACAAGAGATAATTTTATTTTAAAGAATAGAGGTGACACTTTAAAAATTTGACCCCAAAATTTCCCCTTAAACTATCAATGTAAAATATTACTTTAATGTGGTGGGATGAAGGGTGGAATTCAAAGAAAAGAAAGATATAGACTTTTCCCTCTATTTAAAGAGTATCATCATAATTTAAAATTAGTCATTAGTGTTACACCATAATCACTAATCAATAACAAAGATCTGAAACTTGATGTATATGTTTTCAGATTAAGCAACCCCGTTTATAATAATAACAAAGTACAAATCACAATTGTGCAACCTCAAAAAATTTCCCCATATTTAAGAATAAAAACTTAAAAACAAAATAAACTAAAAGAATCAAACAAAAAAAAATAGCTAACAAAATGTACGTTATCCTAAACTAATCAAATTCCAAAAGACTATATGAAGTCAAACAACTAATGTAGCTAGTTAAACCAAAATTAGGCCCAAAGCACACTAACATATCAATCAAGATATCGAAAAAATATGTCCAAACCAAGATATGATATGTTTAGTTAATAAAACCTCTTTAATTAAAACATAAAAAAAATAACAAACATAAAATAGAAATTGCTTAAAAAATAATCATAAATCAAGTGCCCAGTTATAACATCAAACTTCAATTTATGAAAACCTTATAAATTAAGTTATACTTTGAAAAGAGATTCAAATTTCAAATTTTCATTTCGCTTCTCTCTTAAATAAATCATGCTTCACAATCTTTGCAAGAGACCAAATCCTTATATAACGTCAATTGATAATCATAAATCTAAGATAGGAATGGAAAATAAAGTGTTTAACCAATGGAACTGTGAACAAGACAATCAATAATCAAAAGAGAGAAGGGTAAAGAGAATCTTCCCTGAATGTATTTAGATGCTGATTCATCTTCAACTTGAAATTGACGTAGCACTTCATAAATGCATTATTATAAAATAAATTGAGAAAATAAAGCTAAATAATATACTTCTAAACCTAAACCTATTCTATGGTATATTAACTATCAATAATTATGTAAAATCATACTTCCAGTACAACCATTCAGGTATTTTCAATCCTACAAACATAAATAAAAAAAACATTAATAAATTAGATTGGAATCTTCTTAAACAAAATATAGGAAGAATTAATTTATGTTCAACCTTTGAACTTCCATTTACAAATAAAAAGATGATCATATTACCATCCCGTAGAAACCTTTTCAAATAAGAATCCCAACCAATTTGTAATTACATCTCGAAATTCATAATATATAACATTAAATTGCTAAAGGTAAACCAAGGGTGAGAAATACAACTTTTGAGGACAAACATTAAAATTTGGATGAATCAAGCTTTTTGTGTTAATTTTGTTGTTGAAAGTAGGAATTGGTTCCAAAGGTGAAGTAGGATAACAAAGACCTAATATAACCATATGACTACTTAGAAGTGCCTCATTCTCTATATAAGCGATTTTAAAACCTTGAACTAAATGATTAAAAACTATAGATGAATCATGATAATCTAATAATATAAAATTGTGACATTCTCATTTTGTAGAGAGGGAAAAATTAATACAAATGTGGTTATCATCAAAACACTCTAGAACATTAGATTGCTCACCTTCAAACAACAAAACATGATGACTACAAGACTCCTTATTTCTTCCAATAATAGTTGTATTAAGAGTAAAGGAATCTTATTTCTTCCAATAATAGTTGTATTAAGATTAAAGGAATCGATACCATCATATATGTCTCTATGTGAATCTTCCTCCTAATTAAAAGATTGGTATGGAAAATAATCAAATTGTTTCATATGAACTAGCTCATGTTTTTCTTTCTTAATATGAAAATCATCACAACTTTTCATCCAAAAGGAATTTGGCCTTGAAGACATAATTTTGAATATATCAAATGAAACATAATGTAGATCGAGGCCTTCAAAGAGATCAAGATATAAAGAGTAAAATGAGTTAGAAATAAGAAAATGAAATGAGTTCCTTAGATTGTAATATTTTTTATTTATTATATTCATACATGATTCCTATTTTCTCACTTCTAGATCTATATAATGCTTGGATTATGAACTCTCAAGAATGTTACAAGGGAGTTGTTTGAAATTTGTATGTTCAATGAAAAAAACTGAATGATTTTTCCCTTTAAATGTTTGGTAAGATTGAATGTTCATGCATAACATCTTCCACAATATTTCTCTTTTCCTCTAAGTATTGCAAAATCTACTGAACAAGATCAATTCCTTCTATTCTAACTAACTTACCCATACCTTGGATCTGTTCCATAAAAAATTTAGAACAAAGAGTGTCATCTAAAGAACATTCATGTTCATATGAAATTAAGTTTTGAAGTGGACAACATATATAATTAGAGTAAGAAGATTCATTTTTTTTTTTGTCGAGACGGTCAATAGAATGCTCAACATCTATCGTTATTTTGTTCACAAGACACTTGTTCTAAGTCTTTAAATATTCAGAAGTGTTACAATTTTCTTCAATCATATGAACAATTTTTGTTTTCTATTTCTACTTATGTGGAAACCTCAATAAGGATAGGGGTTAAAAATTCAACTTTGGAGGGTTCCCCTACATCCAAATGAAGAAATGTTGGAGAAACGTTAATTAGGAATCGAAGAAGAATTTTGTAAAAGATTGTCTTCCCGATCTAAATCCATATGAGTGAAGAATGAACCTAGCATATGTTGAATATTCTTGGGGTCTTCTTGTGAATCAACTTCAACTTGTGAACTATCACCTTGATCATAACTGTTGATTAAGGTTGGTTGTCATTGATGTAAACCCTTGAAGAAAGTCCGGTAGCACAAAGGTTTGGGTAATGGACCCAAGTTTGTTTGATGTAAAGATGACTCATTATTGTCTTGTCATGGTTGATAAGAAGTACAAATGGATGAAATCCAAAGTGGTCTCCTTATGGTGAAAGCCCTCACGGGAAGACACTTTGTGGATTGAGTTATCCTAGAAGTATGGTTAGAGAACCCATGCTTATTTGTGGAATAATGAGATAAAGGTAAGTGAATTTGTCAATGAAACTATCCTATATTGATAGTGCTTGTCATGCCATTTCCGGTGGTATGTGGAACGTCACATAAATCCTCACGGTTAGAGAGTTATGGCCATGTGAAGTTCGAGGAACCTCATGAGTCATCTAGAAGCCCCAAAAAGTCAAAGTGTTGGAAAAATAAATTATTTAAATAATTAAGTTAATGGAGAACTCCCTAAAATTATAAGGGAAGTGGGATGCTACATGAAAGTATAAATAAGAGGCAAGGCTCTCTCATTTAATCACACTTGAACACATTGAATATCTTTTGTTGTGTGAGGCTTATTGCAAGTACTCATTGATACATCTGAAGTTGTGAAAGTTTGAGGTAGTACGAAGGGTTGATGACGAAATTCTCAAAATTACAATGAATACTAAAAACCCTATTTTCCGAGGCGTATGCACGCTGGCAGTGTATAGGGTGTGTACATACTAAGGCGTACGCGGGTTGGCAGTGTATAGGGTGCGTACATGTTGGTAAAGCCATGGAAACCTGAGAAGATGAAGATGTATAGGTTCTATATTTTGAGATCAAGCTCCTAGGAAGGTCTACAGTGCTCAGATAGATCAGATCTATCCATTGGTTCAAAATGCATGTCTTATTTCTATGAATAGTTAGATTTTGATGTATGCATATGAAATGGTTATGGAGATTTGAGGATTCTCCCTAGAGAGACAAGTGGATGCATGGGATATTCTTCATAAGTCATATCTACAGAAATACAGTGCTGGTATATTTATCATTGATACTCCTTGTTGAGGCACATCTTGTATTTCTTGACATATGGCTAAGGGTTCTTGTGGTACATGGTTGAGAACTTGTATTTGTGAAGTGATTGATGTATTGAGAGGTTGAATATTAGAAAGGGTTTGATGAATAGATCATGCGAGGGCTATTATACTTGTTCATGATTACACACACCTATATGGCACATGACTAGAGATAGATATATATGCTTTGGGTAAAGGTTATGTATGAGGATGCATGCACAGGGTACAATTATAGTCTGGATGCAATGACATGTTACAGATCTATGTGAAAGAAGTTACACATGGTCAGAAGTTCTCAGAAGAAAGAAAACTCTAGTTTTCAAAAGGCATAAGCAGGTTGCATAATAGTTTGGTCGTGTACATATGCGGGCTGCATAATAGATAGGGTGCGTACATACGCTTGTTGCAACACTATAGGTCACGTATCTATTGTATTTTGTTCATACATGTTCAGTTCAGGTACATATTAATTACATGGCAGTTGTACAGGTTGGATGCAGGTCAGTGGTACAGATTGATACAGTTGTACAATGGTATATCTCACAGTGATAGTGTGACAGTGATTCCATCATTCTACTTCTACTTCAGGGCGGTTGGACGGGGCAAGGATAGGTGGTTGTAGCCACCTTCCGATTGTATTCGAAGAACATAGGGGGTTGTAGCCTCCTTCTGGTTGTAGCCAGAGAATTGGGGATTTGGAGCTTCCCTCAGGTTGTAGCCTGAAAAACTAGGGGGTTGAAGCCTCCTTCTAGTTGCAACTAGAAAACAAAGGAAGTTGGTGCTTCCAATGAATGTAATTCTTCAAGACATATAAGAAAAAACATTCTGTGGTTTTCTCTCGCTTTGGGTTTCCACGTAAAACACTGGTGTACTGTGTATGTGTATGATTGTTCATTTGTTCATTGCTTATTTATTCTACAGTTATTGGATGATAATGCTACATTGATATAACACTTGGATTATATGGTTAAAAATGATTAGATTTCTCTATTACCGATTCACCCCCCCTCTTAGTAATCCAACAATAACAAATTGATTGATAATATTTACCAGAAATAAAAAGAAGGTAAATAAACAATTTATGGAACTGTAGTGCAAAAGGTTTATCATTCAAAGGAAACCTATGCCATACTTGAATTTAAACATTGCATAGAAAGCACCTATTGATTCACGAGTTTCTTTTATAAGATTCATCAATTCATTGAATAATCTATCAAAATCATAATCCTCAAAAGAAAGTAAAAACTCATATGTGAATTGTTTCCAATTGTGAATAAAGTTGTTTGGAAAAGCTTTGAACCATTGATTGATTCAACATTTGAAAGTGAAGGAGAAAAATATGCATTTTACAAGATCATTAGTCACTTTATAAAACTTACAATTACAAATGAAATGCCTAAGATGTTCAGATGTAGATTGACCACCTTCACCATCAAATACAAATTTTGACAAGATATAAATTGTCTTTTTTTTTTAACAAAACCATCTTTTTGGAGAGAAGCAGAAGCATGCTCCCAATCAGGAGTAAGGATAGGAGGCATTGGTAGTTAACACATTCAAAACAAATGACTCTGCAAGGCTAGCTTGTCATCCCGCTCTCCTTCTAGCGCTAATTGTTGAAAGGCAGACAAATTTCTTCCTGCAACAGGGGATCATCACCCGATCAAGGCCCTAATTAGACCTATACTCATTTGGTTTGATGATGTCCACCGGTATGTGGGCACGGTTGCCACTAAATGGATTTTGAAATCAACTTTAAAATCTTATCCAATCGAGATAAAATGAATTTAACATGAACTAAGAACTAATCAAAGATGCAATCTAACTATCCCAATTGAGAGAAAAGGCTAAATAATATAAAATACAAAACTTAATATTAATTGTTGAAAGAAAGAAATAATTCGTTTCAGTCAACAATATTTCACACATAAACGAATATAATTACTATTTTAGATAAATACTTATATGAAAAAAGTAATATATTCGTTCTTCGTATTTGACATAAGCATTCGTTAAAACATAAATGATAATATAGAAAAATGTATTCATTATTCAATACATTAAATCTTTCCAAACAAATGCAAACTGCAAATCCTTAATTGAAACCATGGTATAAATAGATAGAGTTACACTTCAAATTTTATAGTATTAAAAGAAAATAATTCCTTACAAATAACTAAATAGTTTAGTTATATCACAAGAAAAACTTTCTGTATTCAAGAAAAACTTTCCGTATTCATGATAAAAGTTTACAGTCCATTAGCAGAGTAGTCTAACCAATCTAGTGCCCATATAGAGTAGTCTAGCCAATCTAGTGCCCATATTCCTTCATCACTAACCACCAACAACTGAAATTCCCAAAATTTTCCACAATAATGTGTGGTCCCTTTTGTGATGTCCAACCCCCCTTTGCAATGATGAACTTAAGGTTTAGCTCCACGATAATGTGGGCTTATTCTCTTTCTGTCTTCCCTCCTTGGTCCACTCCTTGATCTGCATTTTATGGAGGCAGATTCTCTTGTGATTTTATTTAACAAACTTCTTTTGAAGGGCCAAGTTGAATTTTGTATGGTTGGCAAGGTATTAATGCAAACATGTGATTTTCCCGTAAAAGTAGAGATTTTGCAGTCAAATATTGAACACAAGGTTCAAATCCAGAGGGGGGTAGGGTATGTATACCTTCGTAGAATTTATCAGTCAAATCGATGAACGGAGGGGGATCCCTTGTCCCACAAACAAGGGGGTCTCATACACCAATTTAGTGTGCTGACTTGGACATGACCTTAAAAATAGATTATATATATATATTTGTTTTAATCATCGTCTCATGTTTTGCATCATAATCCTACACAAAAACCATTAATTAATACCTTTATAAAATACTTTTTGAATTCAGCAATTTAAATACTCTATACATGCTTGAGTTATGCATTTCATTCAGGTGATTATTGTATTATATGTTAAAGCTCATTTCAATTCAAGGATAACCAAGAAATGTATTTTAACTTTAAAAATTTTCATTAATAATAACCAAAGCCAAAAAGTGAATAACCTTTTTATTACATGATGAGATGTTAGAGAAATTCATGACGTCTAATCTCATTATTTACTGAATTTATGGCTAATTTTGTTAATGTTTTTTTTTTTTTGTTTTTTTCAAAAATTATTGTGTCAAATAGGATGGGTATACAAAGAATTGGGATGCCTTAAAAATAGTATAACCAAAAAGATGTGATAAATGAAATGGACCATGCACGTATTTTTCCAAAGATAGAAGGTTTTATGCATAGATTTGAAAGAAATAAAGGTTCACACATTTTAAGAAATTTCAATAAAATAGCATGTTTCAAATAATCATATAAAATTTAATATGACAAGGCTTTATAAAATTGTTTTCAATACTTCTGATGTCAAAATCTGTTTTCTTACATTGTTGTTGATTTTCAATTTGATTTTTTTTATAAAGTGTGATCCACTTATTAGTCTGGTTTAGAAATTAAATGGATCAAAATAACGCTTAATCCTATTATTTGACAATAGTATTGTTCAATATTAGTGCATAACTTTTCAATTGAAAACTAAATCAAATTAAGACAAAGTTCGACAAGAATCCAACTTTTTGATTGAAAGCTAAATCAAATTAAGACAAAGCTCACCAAGAATATAATTCTAGTAGTCAAGATTATATTTTGTCAAAGAGCAAAAGTAAACAAAACATTTTTCAATGAAAGATTGGGCTTTGTTAAGAATAATGCTTTACTCAAAATGAAAATTGTTAACTCATTCTTTTATATATGTTCTTTTAAGGTGTAGTTGATTTGGATATGAATAAGCCTTAATTGAGTTATTTCAATTTTGCTTAAAATTCTAAAATTGCAAAAAAAAAAAAAAATTTACCATAAGTTTAAGGTTCATAAAAAAATAATGTGTTATTCAAATTCAAAATAGTTAGATCTTTTCCACTTTTTAACATATATTCTTTTAAGACACAAATTAAACATTTTAAGATTTAGCTTTTAGTCGAATTATTTTAATCAACTAAAATGATAAGTTAACTAATTTATGCATTGAAAACCAAATCTTGATGCAAGTGTAAACATCATAATAACCTACTCCTATGTAAACATAGGTCAAAAACTACTCTGAGTAAGTCCATATAAGCGTGTAAATGATATGTAAGTCCATATAAGCGTGTAAATGATATTTAATGATTAAAAAAAAAAAAAAACTCAAATGACACAACCATTATACATGCGAGGAAAATGCGATTAAACAACTAACTTTCATCACGCAATAAGCTTGTCACCAAAATCACAATCATAAAATTACATGCATTTAATGGTTCCTCACTTCCATACTAATGAATTCATTTCAACAACATTACATCATCAAGTCGCCATCCCATAAAAAATAAACCATAAAGAGTCGATCATAAGAAGCACTCAAAACCTACTAACTGAGAACGAAAATAATCATAAAATAATCCCTTTAAATCAAGAGAAACAAGAAAAGGCATTAATTTAAAAATGTAATGGGGGGAGGGGTTAAATTTTTCTAAAAATTAAGGGGATTTATTGATGGCTCAACGGGTGGTTGATTGGATAAATGGAGAGAGAGAGAGAGAGAGAGAGAGAGAGAGAGAGAGAGAGAGAGAGAGAGAGAGAGATGAAAATCATGTAATTTTCCCTGACAGACAACTATTTACCCAGTCACTGGAGCTCTATAGTCTCTATCTTTGAATGATCATGATTTTGGATGTTAATATCCTAGAACCATTAGATCTTATGCTTGTGATTGTAATTTTTAAACTCGTGAAGTAAAGCAGTGCATACAGATTCTTAAGCAAAATGAAAATCAATCAATGGCCCATACACATAGTACATAGAGATTTACGTTGGAAATCCTTAACCCAGAGAAAACCAACTTTCCTTGATGTCGCACCTCTCAACTCTTCATTGTATTAATTTCACCATTCACGATTCAATATATAAAATATTTTAGGTATTCCGCGGCTACCACAATCATAATTCCTTAATTCAAGATTAATTTATAAAACCACTAAAAATAGTGAAAAACGTTAAAATAACAAAAACTACCCAATTTTGTTTTTGGGGATTGTCAGATATTGTCGTCAAATCTGACGCATCCCCCCACACACATGCAAATAATATAACACATACCCAACATTATCCCACTTGTTGTTTTCTTTGCATATAGGGGGTCACAAGATTACATAGTCAACAATCCAGGGTAGTAATGCCCATTGTTTCTCTACAACAGGGGAACTTCTCAATGCTCAATTTTTTTTTCAATGAATCTCCAACATTCTTCAAAGCGTCAACCTTCCCCAAAAACACCTTTTTGTATTCAACCATGTCTCTCACAAAGTGATATTAAACATAAATATGCTTTGTCTTTGAATGATAAGTTGGGTTCTTTTCCAGGAAGATTGCACTCTGACTATCACAATCTATTCTTATTGCTTGTTGTACCAACCCAATACCTCAACGCAATCTTTGTAACCATACTGCTTCCTTGCATGCATGAGTGGCCACAATGTATTAAACTTTCGTAGTTGAGAGTGCCACTACAAACCGTATTTTGCTCATCTAATTTATTTCTCCTCCAAATAGGTTAAACATATATTCACTTGTAGATCTTCTGCGATCCATATCTCTAGCCTAATTTGCATCAACAAACCAATGTATGTCCAACACTCTGTCTAATCCTAGTCTTCCTTAGTAGCACAATCCATAACTAGAAGTACCACACAAATACTTTCTTTACTATTGTCCAATGCTCCTTTCCCGATTTTGACATATACCTACCCAAAACTCCCACTACATGTGCAATGTTCGTTCTAGTACATACCATTGCATACATCAAACTTCCAACCACACTAACATAGGGAACATGGGACATGCCCTCTTCCTCTTCCTGTGTCTTTGGATACTGATCAGTAGATAACTTTACACCTACAGGAATATGAACCTTCACTGATTTTCTTTCCTACTTATTAAACCTATGCAATATCGTCTCAACATATTTTCTCCGATTCAACCAAAGTTTCCTATTTGCACGATCTCTTTTAATCTCCATTCCCATAATGAAGTTAGCAACACCGAGATCCTTCATGTCAAATTCATAGGAAAATTGTGAATTCACCTCCTTGATAACATCCATGTTATTTCCTACCAGCAAAATCTCATCGACATACAACACTACATAAATGAAGTTATTACCATCCTACTTGGAATATACACAGTGATAAGCACTACTTCTCACAAATCCTAGTCCAAGGATGTATGTGTCAAAATTTTGGTACCACATCCTAGGTGATTTCTTTAGACCATATAGTCACTTCTTTATCTTACATAACAACTCTTTCTTTCCCTTCGCTGCCAATCCTTCTGGCTAGTTCATGTAGATTTCTTCTTCTAGATCCCCATGTAGGAATGTTGTTTTCACATCCATTTGTTCAACTTCAAAATCAAAATCAACAAGAGAAGATAAAATAAATCTAATAGAAGTTAAATTGGCAACATGAGAAAAAATTTCACCAAAGTCAATTCCCTCTACCTAGGAATAACCTTTTTCTACTAACTGAGCTTTGTATTTCTCCACTCTGCCTTCCACATTCAACTTCTTCTTAAACACCCATTTCCTGCCAATGGCCTTTATTGCAGTTGGAAACTCAACTAGATCCCATGCCTCATTCTGATCCAAGGCATCCATCTCTTCAACCATGGCCTTCTTACAGAGTTTACTATCCTCTAAATGCACTGCTTCCCTAACAATTCTGGGATCATCATCAATAATATATAAAGCAAAATTAGCACGGAAATTAGGTGGACTATACCTTTATGGTTTCCTTATTTCCCTCATTGATCTCCTCAATACTGGAGTATGAGATTCTTCTTTATCTTCTTTCATTGATTCAGATTTTGCATCATCCAACTCAAACTCTGTTTTCTCAATTTATTCTTGCCTCGGTAGGAATTCCTTTATGGGAACATCTTTAACCTCTCTAAAAACAACATCCTAACTGTAAACAATCTTCTTAGTTTCTGGCTTCCAAATCTTATAAACTTTCATACAATATTTATAACTAATAAAGATACACTTTTCAACTTTATTATCTAGCTTGCTCTTATTTTCCTTTGGAACATGTACATAAGAATCACAACCAAACACTCTAATATGTTCAAGAGAGGGTTTCTTACCAGTCCATACCTCATGCAATTTTTTTTCCACCAACGTTGATGAGGGTGATCTATTTATTAGGTAACATGCAATACCCACTGCCTCTGCCCAAAATTCTTGTCCTAACCTTACACCACTGAGCATGATCCTTGCTTTTTCCATCAAGGTCGTGTTCAACCTTTGTACAACCCCATTTTGTTGAGGTGTGTATGGAGTAGTATTATGTCTTTCTATATGAAACTTGTTACATAATTCTTCAAATTCATTCCCACATAATTCTCCACCATTATATGTCCTCAACACCTTTATTTTCTTCTCTGTCAGATTTTCTACCAGAGCCTTAAACTCTTCAAATTTATCAAATACCTCAAATTTCTTCCTAAGAAAATAAATCAATGTGTTCCTTGATAAATCATCTAGGAATGAAACATAATACATAGATTCACCTAGTGATGGAACAAACACAGGTCCGAACACATCACTATGTATCAACTTGAAGATCATGTTTTCTCTTGTAGCACTAGATGGGAATCTTACTTGGTTATGTTTACCATATATGCAATGTTCACATAAATCAAAATCCAGGGTGCAATTAGACATACTTTCAACCATACCTTTACAATGTATTGTTTGAAGGCCCTTTTCTCTAATATGTCCTAGTATTTTATGCCACAACATGGTCTTCTTTCCAGGGATAGTATGGATCATATCTTCTTTATTTCTCTGCTAAAGGATAATAGAAATGATACACCCATTAGTATAAGTGGTTCCCAATAACTTGTACAAAGTTCCACATCAAACTCCCCTCATCAATTCCATTGCTCCTCATACCATCTTGCAAGTTCCCTTTTCCAATAAAGTATCCACACTTGCATCATCCAACTTACTTACATATATTATGCTCCTAGCTAAATCTAGAATATGCAAAACTCCAGGGAGAGTTCTAATCCTTCCATCTTTTAGCAATATCTTAACTCTTCGACGTCCCATGATTTTTTCTGTCAAGTCATCTCCTAGGAAGACATCACCACCATTGTACTTTTCATATTCACAGAACCACTCCCAGTGAGGAGTCATATGAAATGACACACCTGATTCAATCAACCATACATCGCGATCTGCATGTGTACCTATAGATGCTAGATAAACATCACCTCCTTCTTCCGTGGAGGTTTTCACCTCTGTGAAAAAGGCATCATCACATCTCTTTTCCTTATCAACATTCTTAGACTTGCAATTTTTCTTATAATGCCCAACTTTACGACATTTCCATCATTTCCTCAAGATTTTCCTGGGGATTTATATTTACCCTTAGATTTATATCTCCCCCCCAAAGAATTATTTTTATTCCTGTCTTGGGGATGACCTCTTACAGATAACATATATGTGTTATGACTATCCATGATTTTCTACCTCATCTCTTCTGATAACAAGAATGAAACTACTTCCTCATACTCCAATGTAGATTGAGTGGTACTACCAATTGTTACAACCAAATCATCCCAAGACTTTGGAAAAGAAAATAAAAAAGTAATACACTTATCTTCTTCTGCAATAATAATATGAACATAGATCCAGAGTATTGAAAGCATTTATATGCTCTGTCACATAATATACATCTTCAATCCTAAGATGATACAACTTCTTTTGAAGAAACAACTTGTTTACCAGGGACTTTGACTGATACAAATTCCCTGGCTTGTCCCATAGTTCCTTGGCTGTAGCTTCTCTCGACACATTCAGTAAAACTGAATCTACGAGGAAGATTCAAATCGTACTCCTTGCTCTTCTATCCATATTCTCCCAATATTCTTTCAACATACTAGTCAATTGAGTATTAGTAGTTTGTGTACCAGTGATTATGTACCAGTAGGTTGTGTACTAGTAGATAGTGTACCAGTAGGTTGTGTACCGAGATCCACAATGTTCCATTGTTCTTTGTCTACAAGAAGGTCCTCCATCTTGATCTTCCATCAGTCAAAGTTTTGATTGTTGAACTTCTCAATCTCGATTCTAGAACTACTTGTCATTCTCTTTCGACATACGAATCACCATTGAAAATCTCCCACTGAACCCAGGTTTATCACAGACCCAAGATAAACTTGATTTATCAAGACCGAGCCAAACCCTCAGCAACAAAGGCGTCCCCTTGAAGCCAAAAACGTGCTCTGATACCACATGTAAGTTTTAAACTTTTGAAGTAAAGCAATGCATACAGATTCTTAAGCAAAATATAAATTAATCAATGGATCATACACATAGTACACACAAATTTATGCTGGAAACCCTTAATCGGAAGAAAACCAGGCTTCCTTGGTGTCACACCTCTCAACTCTTCATTGTATTAATTTCAGCATTCATAAAACAATATATACAATATTTTAGGTATTCCGCAATTACCACAACCCTAATCCCTCAATCCTGGGTTAATTTAGAAAACCACTAAAAATAGAAAAAAACGTTAAAATAGACAAAACTGCCCAAAACACAAATTCGGGGATCGTTAGACACTGTCGTCAAATATGAACCCCTCCCCCCCCCTACACACACATCCAAAGAATATAACACATACCCAACATTGATCACTATTGGCCTTATTTTTATTCTGTTCCTTCATTGTTATATGTAGATTTCTCAAGTTTTCTTATTGTTTTGATTATTGTTGTTTGTATTAGAACTACAAAGTTTTTATTTTCTCTCTAGTACTTATGTCATGGTTGAGTTACCTAGTATCTCCCCTTTGTTCTTGTGTTTATTGACACTTGTTAAATGCAATTTCATAATTTCTACTTGGAATAAAGAGATTAAGAGTTTTTTTATTGGAAATAATAATAATAATAATAATAATTTAATTGAATGTCATATCCTATATATGTGCCAAATTATAATATTTATAATATTAATAGTAATACAAATATTTTTGAAACAAATGTAGAGCTAGATGTGCATGTAGAAGATGGATTTTTTTTTTAGTAATGCATAAGAATGAACCAATGTAATGAGTCAATTTGTTAGTCTACAGAGGTGTATAATAATAATTTTGAATCCAAAAAATGTGTGACAAAGGTGAGATTGAGGGCTACACAATGAACTTGTTACTCTTCAAAAAATTTCATCTTCCGTTGTCAATTTTTTTTAATTATTCTGGGAGCGGAAAAATAGGGGGGACCAATTTTTGGTCAACAACTAGCTCCAACTGTGGGACAATGACCCCTCGTGGGTTACTGAGAACCCAAAATATGAAAACCAACTGCCTTCTCCATTGGGTTATGGAGTCATCTTCGAAGTAAATTCTTGTAATTCTTCTTTCATGGAGTTATCTTCAAATATTATTTCAATATAGCGACTACCTTATTGTGCAAAACTTGAAATGAAGAAGGAAACTATATACATTAAAATCTACCTACCCTACCTTACTTGAAGAGAAGAGACACTTTCAAGTGTAGGTAGATTTCCAATGGATCCATTTAATCATCCATGCGATCTTTGGAATGAACTCCAAAATTAGTGAAAATATTGGGGCTTGTACCAATGAGTCAGGGGCACTCTCAATGTATACTAGAGAAGAAAAGAACCAAGTGTGCTAAGAATCAGATTGCATTGTTTGGCCAACAATGCTATGGAACCATGATTCAACAAAATCAATTCTTGGCTGCTCAAGAGTGTTGTTTTCTTTGATTGGATGAATACCTTCCAATGTGATAATACTTTCATGATTTTCCTCATTACTGACCACATCCAAAATTCTTCATTCACTGACAATGTTTTGAAATAATTCTTCCTTCATGGGATGGAAATCTTGCTCGTCATTTTTCTCAAGATTCATTTCTTCCACCAATTCTTCTTGTTGTCGATGCTCTTTATGATTTTCATCATATGTTGCAAGGATAAAATCTTCTTGTGCCTTGGGAGGAGGCTCCTCGATTTCATCCTCAAATTTGTTACTTAAACTATCTTCATATGGAGTATATGAAAGGCTGAAATATTCATTGTCTTGTGTACATATGGGAGAGGGTGGGTGCACAAGCTTTTCAACAAATTAATCTTCTAACACGTCCCAACTGGTAATGATCCCAATAAGTAGTGAATGGTACCATTCAAGAGCATCCCCTCACAGATTTTGTAAAAATAATCTACATGTAGCGTTGTCTTCAGTGAGATAAAAAATTTCACATGCACATTGGAATCTAAACAAATGTTGCTCTGCATCTTCTAAAGTATTTCCAAAGAATGTAGAAAATTTTTCCATAGGAATATTGAGCATTTGAAAATCTACTTCTGGTAGATTTAATGGAGTTATATGAAATTGCCTCATTCTTTGGATAATTCTTTCTTTTGTTGCATCTTTTGAAGCCATTGATGGGCTTGGTGAAGAAGGTAAAGGAGCATCATGATATGAAAGAAAATCCTCAGAGGAATCATAATATAATTCTTCTTGAAATTCTTGAATCCTTTTAATGGAATTGCCTGGGATTTTAAATTTTCTTTCAATGGAATTAACAAGGAGTTCATCCTCCAAAATCTTTTGTGCTTCTTGGCTCTGTTATCGCATGGATTGTAGGTTGGCAAAATCCCGACCCAATATACAATGGTGAGACAAATATGGGAATACCTACCCACTATCACCTTAGATAGGTACTCCCCTTGATTTAGTGAAGGACAAATCCTACACAAGGGGAGAATCCCAAGTGACCCTAGGGGGATTGAGACGAAGGGTGGAGAGATAATGAAGGGAACCCTTAGGTCAATGATGGAGGAAGATAAAGGGCTTGGAAAAAAGTCTTGTAGATGGAGGATGGTTGCCAAAGACTTGGGTACCTGCACCAGAGTGTTACACATTCCCGATATAAGACAAATAATTGTGATACAAGCCTTGAGATCAATGGTTCAAGCAAGTGAAGCTTGCTGTCCTAAATTACAGCAGTAAAAAAGGTATATATCAACAATGAAATCAATTATTTACTGCAGAAATAACCATCAAAAGCATCAAATATTTATTGAGTAATGCAGTATGAAACAAGTAGATAAATTCCCAATACTTTGGCACAAGCTTTGATGGTGAGTTAAGGCTGCAAAAAGGATGTTTTCAGAGATTTTTCAAAGTAACCAAATGGCTGTAGCAAAAATTTTCTACAGCAGAAAATTCCAACCATGAAAATTGACAAGTAAATCGACAAAAAGATAGACAATAAGTACTAGAATAAGAGTACAAGTTTACAAGTAACTTCAGCGGTTGAAAAACAAGTTATAGTAAGAGATTGAATGTGTTTTGTTGCATCCCTAATGGTTGTAACATAAATTTATAAAAACAATAAGATGTACTTGGCTAAGGTAGACACACATGCCTAAAGCATGTAAAATTGATTCCACTTTAGACAATTGAAATGTCTCAACAAAACATATTATCCAATGTAACTATTTTGTTTCTCCAATGCAATTTTCATAATAGTGCTTTGAATTTATTGGGTAAATGGACTCTTGGTTGTAAGAGTTATATCCACAATATCTCTAGGGGTGTAAGCCTTTTTACTCCCTAGAGCATGCAAAACCAACAAAGGTAATTCTAGGAGGGTGTAAGCCCTTTTACTCCTAGAAACCTTGTAAAAAAGACTTATCAAATTGCAAATAAAATGGACCTTGGTGGAGGGTGTATGCCCTTATACTCCTCCAAGGGTTTTAGACAAATGTAGCATGAAACAAGAAGAAAATACCAACAAAGTGTAGAAATTTCCTTACCAATTTCACAAGATAGAAAGACCAAACCCCAGTTTACCAAGATAATTCCATCAACTTGCAATAGAACAAGCCGTCAAGAGGTGCACACCACCTTAGCTCCACAATATACCATAACAAACATCCAAAAATGTTGCACAAGAGAGAGATAGTCCAAAATGCCCAAATAGGGCACAAATTTCAACCAAGTAGTCTTCTCTCATGAAAGAACTATGTTAAAAATAAATGAATTTGATCCTTATTTATACAACCATATAAAAAATATAATTTTATTCTTTAAGTAATAAAATTACAATTTTTCCTTAAAAAAATTGAATAACAACATCTTTACAAATATTGAAAAGAAATAAAAACAAACTAAATTTTAATACTTTAAAAAGTTGATAAGAAATTAACTAATTTGTTTTAATTTTTTTATCATGAAAATTATTTAAAAAAGAACTTTCCTAATTATTAAAAATTTTCATAAATTGAAATTGAATATCTCATAAATTAATAAGTAAAATTGAATATTAATATCTTTAGACATATTGTGAAGAAACACGAATAAATCAAATTTAAAGAAAAATACTTTTAAAGTCAAAGTCAAATTTAATCACTTTCTAAATTAAAATAATTACACCAAGAAGCACTTTCTATAGCCCAATATGAGGGAACAAAAATATATATAATGTCGAACCTAATTTAAAGTTTAAACCAAAATGTGTGTGTGTGCGCGCATTTATGAAACACTAATAAATCTTGCTTTGTTTAGAAGCAATCTAAGGAAGATGATCTAAGATATTAGATCTTAGGAAGATTATAAACATATGCAAGTATAAAGTTAATATAACTTCATATTTGTGAAATAAAATTTATGGAATGCGCATTGTGAAAATTGAAACCGACGTAAATACACATTAATAAAGATCACCAAACAAACAGAAGGGCCATAAAGAAAAAATTACTTCTAAAACTCTTGTAGATTAATACCCACCTAAAATCAATGGACATATGGCATATCTACATCAATGTGTATCCTCTTTGCTCGGAGATCACATACAAGAAATATGGAGACAACTTTCAATCACAATGGAAGGTGACAAAGGGGTGAAAGTTATATATAATGATGTCATCAACTAGTGGCTTGACTAAATACGTCTAAATATATGTAGGACATGACACCACGAAATGTGGCATGTATAATCAGGAACTACCACCTTGATATGACTATTACCAATTAAAACCTAAAATGTTTAGCACATTTTAATATATAGTTACCGAGATGGTTATCATATAAATCATCTATCATAATATTTTAATTTAAAAAATATTTTTAACTTTCATGGATTCAATTATGTGCTCGATTTCAAGTAACTTGGAGTGAAAATGTTGGAAGGTTGTTTTGGCCCAAAGATAATGTGTCCAGATGGAGGCAAAGCCTTGCCCCAAGTAAGTTACACTATTTATTAGAAAACCAAATAAAAAACATGTATTTGAGATTCCAAAAGAATATTAGAGAATCACAAAATAAGATACCAAAATTAATAATAAAGAGGCTCTGCAACAAAGATACAAGAGGGAAATTATAGTGAATGAAGAAAATGAATATCCACCTAAAATCAATGGACATAAGCCACATTTGTGCTAGTCTGTACCCTCTTTACTTGCAAATCATATATAGGAAAATATATAGAGTACTTGGAATAACAATGGAAGGTAATGACGGAGTGAAAGACATATTTAATGATGTCCCTGATCAACATCTTGCCCAAAGATGTCATCTTTCAACATATCTATATGTATGTTAGATGATTAATCTTCTAGCCTTTATATTCTTTTTCAAACTAAAAAGGAAATAGAGACAAAGCTATGACAAATTCACATAACCATTTCAACATAAATATGTTTCAACATTTTTTAAAAATATTTATTAAATTAATGTATTCTTAAACTTTTGAAAGCAATCACTAATTATAGAAACAATAAAAATAGTAAGTAATTTGGTTCAATAATATTTTGAACAATTATTACAAATTACTTTCAAAATATTCCTAAATAATTATTAAGATTAATAATAAGTCTCGATAAATATCAAACTTATGTTAGAGGACCAACCTATTGCTTAATTTTTTTCAAACTATAAAGGAAGTAAAGACAAATCTATGACAAATTTACATAACATTTCAAGAGGTGTTGTTTCAGATGTTATTCTTACTTCAGATAGAACTAGCATACTAGCCTATAGTTTCCCAAAATATATTAGAGCTAGAACTAAGACTTAAGACATGAAAAGGTAGTGGTAGGGAAGTCCTCTACACACATAAGTCTCCTTAATTTTTTATTTTTCGAAATTAAATTTGATTCGATTTAGATTTAGTTGGGACTTCAAATTTAGGATGAGCTATTGTATGCTTATTATGTATCATATTAATATATATGATCACTTAATGAGTCTAAGATTATTTTTTAATGAGTCTAATATGACAAAATATCTTTATTCGTCAATAATTATTATTATTCTTCACTTCCATAAATCATTATTTTTCATTCATCCAAACATATTTTTTTGAACTGGACCATCTTAGACTTTTTTATTGCCATAATGTCATATCACATCATTTGTTTTCAAATTGTTTCAAATGTAAAATAACAAGAAGAATATTGAGAATACATATATTATTGAGATAATAGTTCAATATGAAGAGGATGAAAGGCCTCTTAAGATATATAATTATGATTTAATAGGTTATCAAAATGAAGAAAGTTTCAAAATTTAGGAGATAGAGACTCACACTATTTATATGCTCCAACCATGGAAACAAAGAAAGAATGCAATATCAATCATTGAGCACTTGCATTGCTTTCAACAATGATATAATATATAAAAAAAATAGAGTATATCGATTTCTCGAGTTAAAGGCTTGAATGGTCTTCCAAACCAACATCCTTTCTCATTTCTTTGATATGAAAAGATGAGAAAGTTATAATGTGTGGATAAAAGAAAAGATAAAGAAGACAAATTGAGATTGGTCACTACTTAATCTATTTAGGGATACTATTACTTTCTTACTATTCACCTTCTTCATCATTGAACATTGTTACTTTATTAATGTTCACCTTAATCCTCATGTAAATTTTGAAGTGTCATTCTTGATGGTACTCTCTAAATTAAAAATGATACTTAGTAAATTTCAAAGGATCAAATTCATCTAAAACATATACATATACATATTGATGATGATATAAAGTTTTGATGCAGTCACCTATGACTAACACCAACATAGATCCATCTTAACTCTGAATCAAATCGAAAGGAATCAAATCCCTCTAGGTGCAAACCTTTCCTCAAGTTCAACACTCTAAAAAAATGTTTGCACCTCAAGGGATTGATTTGATTCCACTCAGTGCATGTTAGATCCAAAGTTAAATTGGGTCTATAATAATTGGGCTTTCTACAACCCAATATGAAGGAGATGTGTAATTTCTTCCATGCTCAATGTGGCGCTGAAACGCGACACTTTAAAAAATAAAAAATATTAAGTGAACATAAAATATACCATGTCGGCCATAATTCATAGTTTATATATATATAGCTGAACCATTAATATAACTTTATTTTCTTAGAAGCGATCTAAGGAAGATTATCTGATATCTAAAGAATATTATAAGCATATGCAAGTATAAAGTTAAGAAAATTTCATATTTGTGAAATCAAACTGTTGGAATGCACTTTGCAAAATTTGAAACCAACAGAAATGCATATTACTGAAGATCACCAGACAAATAGAAGGGCCATAAAGAAACAATTACTTCTAAAACTCCCCTATTATTATGTACTAGTTTATTAGAAATCCAAAAGAAAAAAACCTTCATTTGAGATTTCTAAACAAAGATAAGAAAATCATAGAATAAGATATTGGAATATGATAACAGAGAGACTCTACAATGGAGATGAATACCCACCTAAAATCAATGGACATAGGCCATCTTTGTGTCAGTGTGTAGCCTCTTTGCTCACAAATCACATTTAGGAAATATGGAGAGAACTTGTAATCACAATGGAAGGTGACAAAGGGGTGAAAGGTATATTTAACGATGTTGATAACTGATGTCCCATCCAAATACATCTACATATATGTAGGACATTGCACTAGGAAATGTGGCATGTATCATCATAAGTTGTACTCCCACCTTAATATGACTATGACCAATTAAAATCTAAAATATTTTGCACATTTAATATATAGTTATGGAGATGGACAGTTTTAAAATTACTTATCATAATATTTTAATTTAAAATATTTTTAACTTTCATGCATTTAATTCTCAACTCCATTTCATTGAATGAAGAAAATGAATATCGATCTGAAATCAATGGATGTAGGCCACATCTATGCCAGTTTGTACCCTATATACTTGTAGATCATATACATGAAAATATGGAGAATATTCATAATAACAATGGAAAGTGATGAAGGAGTGAAATGTGCATTTAATGATGTCATATGTCGACATCCTATCTAAATATGTCAACATGTCTAAATGTATGTTAGAGGATTGACCTTAACATGTCTAAATGTATGTTAAAGGATGAACCTTCCAGCCTTTACACAATATTTTTCAAACTACAAAGGAAGTAGAGACAAAGCTATGGAAAACTCACATGATCATTTTAACATAAGTATGTTTTCACATTTTTTCAACATTTTTTTACAATATTTATTATATTGATATATCCTTAAACTTTTGAAAGAAAAAACTAATTATAAAAATAATAAAATTCAAATTCAAACAAGAAGTAAATTGGTTAAATAATATTTTGAATAATGTTAGAGAACCAACCTCCTAATGGTTACTTAATTTTTTTCAAACTATAAAAGAAGTAGATACAAAACTATGACAAGTTCACGTAAAGTTCCAATATGTGTTGTTTGAGATGTTATTATTAGTTGACAAAACTAGCCAACAATTTTCCAAAATAGAGATGTTATTCTTAGTTGACAAAACTAGCCAACTAGCCTACAATTTTCCAAAATATATTATAGACTTAAGACATGACAATGCAATAGCATAGAAGTCATGTACACACATAAGCCTCTTTAAATTTTTATTTTTTGAAATTCAATTTGATTATGATTTGTTTTTTTAGGGGACTTCAAAGTTAACACAAGATGTTGTATGGTTATTATGTATCATATAAATAT